>APFE030657326.1:57245-113061 GCA_000404065.3 Pinus taeda
CTCTCTCTCTCCCTCTCTCCACCCTCCATCTTTGTCACTATATCCCTCCCCCTCTCTTCCCTTTACTTTGCTTGATATCATCACTTGGATCCTTAGTTAAGATAGATCTATGTTGGTTCTTACTAATATTTGTATTAGCTAAATTTCACATCTTTAAATATAAAAGTATTCTCATTTTTCATTTTATTAAAACCTTAATTTAATTTATATGGGAATAATTTTAGTAGTCGTGGGAATAGAGGGTTTATATATATCTCAAAACTAATTATAACTCTTTTCCTATTAGCTTCAAATAAAAAATGTTATAAAATTAAATTAAATCAAAATATTTTTATTGTGATATAAGTTATGATTTTTGGGCATGTGGTATTGATAAGCCATGGTATTGGCCCATGGTATTGTTACAAAGCCTATTTACAAGTTAATAATATCCATGGTAAAGTGGGGGTGAATATCGATGGTTAAGAATGTTTTCATATTGTTATAAAATATTTAGATTGTGAAATAAGATATGAATGTTTTGGCATGTGGTATTGATAAGCCATGATATTAGTTATAAGAATCCTGTCATATTCTTATAAAATATTTTGATTTTGAAATAACTTATGTTTTTTGGGAATGTGGTATTGATAAGCCATGGTATTGGCCCATGGTATTGTAACAAAGTCTATTTACAAGTTAATAATATCCATGGTAAAGTGAGAATGAATATCCATAGTTAATAATCTTGTCATATTGTTATAAAATATTTTGGTCGTGAAATAAGTTATGGTAATAATATTCACTGTAAAGTGGGGGGTGAATATCCATAGTTAAGAATCTTGTCATATTGTTATAAAATATTTTGGTCGTGAAATAAGTTATGGTTTTTGGGATTGAGGTATTGATAAGCCATGGTATTGGCTCATGGTATTGTAACAAAACATATTCACAAGTTAATAACAAAATCAAAATATAACAAATTGAATTTTATTATTTTTATTATTAATTGAGCCAACATTTAGATTTTTGCACTCATCCCCATAATTTTGACTTTTATTATTATTATTACTATTATTATTTAACTAAGCCCATATTTAGAATTGTTTACATACTTACATTACACCTACACATCTACTACATACTCTATAAATATTGTATTTATTATTTTTTAGGGAGAAAAAATTTAACATTTTTGAAAAAAATGAGCCTTAATTTTGATGTAACAAAGCCCTCCCAAATCCAATATTTATTTACGTTCTAAAACAAGTAGTATATTTTCACTTTTTAGAGGGCAAAGGGAAGACTAGTAGCACATTTTCAATTTTCACAGGGCGCGAGGGAAAATGAGATTAAAACAAGTATATTTTCACTTTTCATAAGGCGGGAGGGAAAACGATATTAAAATAAGTATATTTTCGCTTTTCATAGGGTAGAGGGAAAACAAATAGCACATTTTCACTTTTCACAGGGCAGGAGGGAAAACAAAATTGAAGAGAGTTGTGAATTAAGGTTTTACCAGATCTTCAATCCATTAATGGCCCCAGGTATGTATCTGACTTTTAGTCTTCTTCGACATAGGGAGGAGTAGACACACCTCAGATCTCTAGTTCAAAATTCACTTTTTTCATCCTTGTTGCTAAGGTTATGCTTTAATCTCCATGGCGCACTTTTTTACTGTTTGCAGGGATGGCATTGGCATTTGATGACTTTGGGAGGCCATTTATCATAATAAATAAGAAGAGGCAGAAGACCCAAATGAGAGGATTAGATGTTCAAATTGTCTAACATTGTGGTCACCAAGGATGTTATGAGAATGTTGTGCACCTCACTCAACTCCAATGGAATAAAAATGACGCTTTAGAATCCTTGGGGTGATGTCATCATCAGTAAGTTCCTATTCCTTTTATTCATTCTTTATTTCTAGATCAGTGAAACCACCCTTAAATTATGAAAATTATTAGTATTTACTTTAAAACTTGTATGATTCATAACAAAAAATTACTTCAATTTTCTGTAAAGACTGAAATAAGCCAATACTCTGCGCTAAATTCTCTACATATGTCGATGCCTGCCTACTAAAGCTCTTAAAATTAGTGAGTGTGTTCAGATGTCGTTTGGATCTTTGGACATCTTATGTGCATTAAGGGCATTTCAAACCGTAGATTTGTATATGCCATATTCCATTATGTTGGTTCCATTTACAAGTGCATGTCAATTTTCGTTGTGGGGTTGTGGGTAGAGCTTGACACAATCATTTTGGTTAGTTTTCGAGAACTTTCTATTTAAATTAGTTCTCCTATTTTATAGGAGCTAAATTTTCAAGCCTGCATTTCAAACATAGCTACATGGTATTGGTCCATCCATGTAACTTTTGTGCACTTTGAGGATGTGGTACTTCCGTTTACCACCCAAATTCACACAAAAACTAAACCTAAATTCACACAAATTTACAAAGTTACTAAACTGAATAATTCACACAAAAACTAAACCCAAACTCACACAAATTTACAAAGTAACTGAACTGAATAATTCACACAAAAACTGAACCCAAATTCACACAAATTTACGAAGTAACTAAACTGAATTGTTTATGTTATTAACTATTTACTATTTTCAGGCATGAAACTATAGATTTATGCAACCTAAATGCACACAATCATTCCATTATTCACGAATTATTTAGAGAGACAACCTAAAAATTAATTCAGCCATGAAATAAACCATAAAAGAAAAAGAAAAAAAGAGTAATAATTCAATACAATTCATATTTACATTTAGGAATACATATCTATTGGAATTGTTCAACAATTAATTGCAGAAGAGGGAAGTAATATCACAACCATATAATTGAAGATCAATCACAGTTCATATTTTACTCGATCGCTCACTTCATCATTGACATTAGCACTATTTCACTTGATCACAGGATCCATTGTTAGTAGGATCTTTGTTTGACAATAGACCACACATAAGGGTATGCAAGCGTATTGTCTTACTGTCCATAAGCATCCTTGAAATATAATCTCTTCATGAGTATAATTGATGACCTTTACTAAATTGGAGCTAAGCAATTGCTAAATTGAAGATTAATTTTTGCAAAGGATAGTGAGGAATTTGAGTGCTTTTTTTTATAAATCTTCCTCCTAGAACTGTAGTTATTCATGGATGATAGGTATAGACAAAATAACATGATGCACTTCTTGTCTTCACGTTATTGTTTGTCAAGTCTATGCTTCGAACAAGACAACAACATGATGCACTTCTTGTCTTCACATTATTGTTTGTCGTGTCTATGCTTCAAACAAGACATAATTCCTGGATGATAGGTACAGACAAAACAACATGATGCACTTCTTACCTTCACATTATTGTTTGTGAAATATATGCTTCGAACAAGACATAATAGCTCTTTTGACAATACAAAAAAAAAACACACTTAATACTTGGTGAATAATCTGAAGAAGTGCCTTGGTGTTGCTATGCACAAACTTATGGACAAGAACAAGAAAGTGAAAGAGAGCTGTAAAATTGGTTAGAACATAGATTTGCTACTGATCACTAGATCCATAACTAATGATCCCATAGTGTTAGTAGATAATCATTCCTTCAAATAATGATCCTCATATGTCTTGGGTTATTTTTGTTTTATTCCACCTTCCATGGTGCTGATCTCTGATGTCGAATAAATTTTATGATGAAGACTATTAAATTAACCCACCAACTTCATAGGGCTCAATTTGACATTCTTATGTCCAGCTTCTAATTTCTTGTCTTTAAGCTATCTCGCAATGATATATATATTGATGGACCTTTTCGGACTATCTGTATAAACATTTGATATTTCACTAGATAGACAACGGAGTTAGCAGCTTGAATTTTTCTATCATAATTTTATTTTAAAAGAGGGTCCTCTAGTTCTTCTCTCAGGGTTCCTTGTTTCCCTTCATAATCACTTCCATCATTTACTTTGGCTATAATTTTTCTCAGATGGGATGTTTCTATGGTTTCAATGTTGTAGTAATTGTTCTCAACATCTCCTTAATGTTTTCATTTCTTCGATATATGCTTCTCCAATTCACGTCCACTCCTCCACATACCATGTTTTTTCTCTTTTCGCAACTAGCTTTTGGACATCATATTATTAGTTCTAATCCTGGAGTTGCTTCTCTCCCCTAAATCTCCTTTGTTGGATTTGCAACAAAGGAGGGAGAAACAATATGCTTTGTTGGATTTGCCTCACTACGTGTTCTTTCTGCTTTAATACCAATTGATGGGTGTTGGAAAATGAAAAACCTACACAAACGCACACCAATCTATTGTAGGTAGATAAGAAATAAAATTTACTACCCATCTTAGTGGATGGTGTCAGTGACAATCAATGTGTTTCACTAAATAGAAGCCCAACAATTCCACATGATGATTTTATCATTAAACTTGTATTATGACATTCAAGTAAATCAGTGAAATAATAGTGATGCTACTCAATTACATTCACTTTGCAGTAGAAATTGATCCCCATGAACGGGATTAAGAAAGGATAAATAAAAAGAAATACTATGTTTCTCACAGAACAATGGGTTGCACGGTTTCTTTTTTAGGCATAGATTCCATGCTAGTTCTCTTTCTAGGATTTTACCCTTCTTGCTACTCAGTGATTATTCCTTAACAATCTCCTTCATTATCAGTGGAGTGATCTTCCTCAATTGCCCATTGATATGCCTCAACTAATCCAAGGATCTTCTTGCCCAATGATTGTGCTCAATTGTAGTTGTGGAGAATACATAAGCCTTCTATAGTAACATCATCAGATGTGAGTACCAAATACATGGCATTTCTATTCTCCAACAGAGCTTTGGAAGCAATTTCCCCTTCCACCAGAGCTATAATTTGGCTCTGCTTCAGAGATATGCCGAGGGAACAACTATCATCCAACTTCTGCTTTCCTAGCCTTGTATTTGCCATGACAATGGCCTTGTTGGACTGACCATGGTATCTCTGAGTCTTTTTACACCAGCTGTACAAAGAGGGCTCTAGGGTCTTACTGGCTTCCAAGGACTAAACAAAATCTACTACAATGGAATGCTAAGCAGGGTTGAATTTGCCATAGGAAATCAGATGAACCTCCACTGTAGGACTACTAGTGAGCAGGGGACCATTGTGATAAGTTAAAACAAGGGGTTGCTATTCAACCAATACGGAGGAACACAGATCAATCACAAGAAGCAGACATACAATAAAATTAAACCCTCCCATTCCCAAAATCAGAGAAACCCTACAAACCCTAGTGCTCCTAGGTTTTTCCTAACAGACAAGAAACGCCTAAAAAAATTTCTCCCTCCTTTCTTGCATTTTCCTCACTACAGGCTATTCCTGCTTTAATACTATTTGATGGGTGATGGAAAACACAAAACCTACACAAATGCATACTAATCTGTTGTAGGTAGATAAGAAATAAACTTTACTACCCATCTCAGTGGATGGTGTCAATCACAATCAATGTACATCACTAAATAGAAGCCAAACAATTCCACATGAGGATTTTATCATTAAACTTGTATTATAACATTCAAGTAAATTGATGAAATAACAGTGATGCTACTCAATTACATTCACTCTACAGCAAAAATTGATCCTCATGCACGGGATTGAGAAAGGATGAACAAAAATAAATACTCTATTTCTCACACAAAAATGGGTTTCATGGTTTCTTGTTTAGGCACAGATTCCATGATAGTTCTCTTATAGGAATTTACACTTCTTGTTGCTCAATGATTATTCCTTAACAATCTCCTTCATTTTCAATGGAGTGATCTTCCTCAATTGCCCAGTGATATGCCTCAACTGCTCCAAGGATCTTCTTTCCCAATTATTGTGCTCAATTGCATTTGTGGAAGTCACTACCTTCTTCTCGAGAGAGTCTGTTTCTTCTCTTAATTTGTTTTCGTCAACGAATTCTTCCACTTTAGCCTAGTGATTTCTAGTCTATGTTAAAAATTCTTTCTTTGTGATCTCCTCCTTTGCAATGAATGTTTTAATTATTGCTAGAGTTGATTTATGTTTCATCATTCAGCAAGATGTTTCTAGAAATAGCAAGATCCATGATGCCATGCCATCGCACCCTGTTGTATATCTATTAATTCGATATCTCTTTGTTTTTGTCTTATTTCTCCAGTAGCAGTAATCTGTCATCTCAACTCCTCTTGTTTTTATTGTGGTTCTAGTGTAATGGGTGAATAAACTAAGTACATTGTATCTTGCCTTTCCTGCCAACTATTTTTATAAATATCATGTTTAAAGTGGGGGTCGGTGAAACTAAGAGTGATCTCCTATGGTCTCATGTAAGTCTCACAAGCACAGATTGATGATTAAACATGAACGAGATGCTGGAATTTAAACACGTTTTTGGTGATGCAAGAACATTAATGGACCGGGGATGCTCTTGCATCACTCATTCCAATGTCAAGAAGATAACCTTTGTTTGAAAAGATATGTTGAAGTTACAATTTATTTATCATGTGGCACCATTTGGTGCAGTTATAATAGATTGAGTAGACAAGTAGATGAATAGATTCAATAGAGAAGTGGATCCAAGCCAGAGATTCCAATGGTAGTTTTCTTGATTTCAATGATAGGAATTGGATTTGCAACATTCCCCTAATGTTTTTAATTACTTTCAACTTTTCCATTTGACAACATGTTTATGCCCTTGTTGGAATGCTAGAATTTAGTTATTTTCCCAATAACTATTTGGAATAGTTTATGTTCTATTTGTAGAAGTAATCTTTATTTATCAGGGTTCTTTGAATTTATAGGTTCATGTTTAAAGACATATACATTTGAGTTCCCCTGGGTCTAGTTCATTTTATTTCATCCTTTTATTCTATCAATCCTTGTGTTTGTTGGTGATTTGCAACACCTTATTGGATTTTGTAAAGATATTTGCTTGTCTTTATCTTACTATCTTTCCTGCGAAGCATGATTATTTATTTACATACGTAGGGTTGAAGTTTAAGAAGTTGGTTCTGCATTTGAAGGATGATTTTATTATATGATTTGGCTTTGTTTGGCATGTATATCAACCTTCAAAAGAAGAAGTGATGGGATTTCTTGATCCCTATGTAAATATAGTTTGCTTAGATTGTAATGAGGCTGGTGATGGTGATCTTTTATTATTGTGTGATCACTATGATTCAACATGTCATGCATATTGTGTTGGCCTTTGAAGGGCTATCCCTGAAGGAGATTGGTATTTTCAAGGCTATCAAACATCTATGCCTGGACAGTCCAGCACACATGATGAAGATGTTGAGGATTTTGTGCTTGATTTTGATAATGGGGATGAAGCTTAGGAATCGGAGCATTTGTGGAAGATGTTCCAGTTGGGATGGTTGTAGAAAGAATAAACTTAGAGGTCAATTTATCACCACCTTCTTCTTCTTCTACTCCTCTCGCAGAGACAAGGCCAACTCATGTAAGAACAATTCACGGAAGGATTTTGTGACGAAGCACTCAAAATTCATCTTCTAGATTGCCAGATGTAGCAAGGGCTTCACTTAGGCAAACTGAAGTATTTGGGTCTACATCCCAAGTATCCATTGTACAGACAAAAATTCTCTGAGGTCAGCACATACTTCAGGAGCGTGTACAGGCTTTACATGACAATTGGTCTGCACTAGGAAGATGCTTTTAGATGTTTTCACCTAGCTCTTCCCTTAACAAATTTCGGGCTAGAGATGGGATTGATGCAATTATACAACCCACACCCAAGAGTAGGTCACTTATCTTTCGTGAATCAACTCGGAGAAGTAATTTATCCCTTGTTTTAGAGATGGAAAATTATATAGTTAAATCTGATGTTGATTAGACATGGGCAATGATGGAACGTACTCTACCATCAAGAAAAGATAACATAGGTCTGGCTAATTCTAATAAAGATCGAAGACTTTGACAGGGATCATCTTCTACTCATAAAAAATGTTTTATAAGAATTTATGGGCAATGAAAGGCCAATTTTTGTGAGCGGAAGCATATTAACTGCTCATGTACGATCAAGAACTAGATATAGTCAAGATAGACACATTCCTGCAACTACTAACTATTTGGAAAATCCATAAAGGATAACAGAGGATATCTCAAGTAGGAATGTTGGAAATAATAGGCTTCGAGCACCTAGTGTTTCTAATGAGATATTGGGTATAAGATTGTATAAAAGAAGTAACAGTTTACATCATCAGCTAAACAATGGCAATTCATTTAGTAAACCTCATGAAAATGGAGTCCGCAAAGTTGAAGGTGCAAAGGAGAAGGTGATCTCCATGGTAAAATCTCATATGAAGCGCACACTCACAAGGGAACATAGGTAAAAGCATATGTATTTTTCCTTCTTTTACGATTTCTCTCTCTAGAGTTGATTTTACTGGGTGTACACTGTATGCATCTCAAAATTTCTCTTTAGGAAATCCTATTTTTATTCTTTCCAAGAAAAACTCTTTGGGGAATCCCTATGGATGTTTCCCACATTCATGGATGGCATCCCTGGTAAACCCATTGGCATTGACTAGTGCACCTCACCCAAGGGATTTCAAACAGGTCACCTGCCAACATAGAACTAGCCAAATACCCAGTAACATTAATGACATTCGGATGGGCTAATCCCTTGGGCTGAATAAATCATAATCAACTACACTATTTTCCATATTAACATATTGATCTTGTTTAACATTTTGTTAGAGTAACCATAACAATCCAAGCCTGTTCCTATTTTTATTTTGGTTTTTAATTCCTTTTTTGGTATGGTGACAACTTTATATGACCGTATAGATGTTAATTTTTGTCAGAGTATATGATGAAAAGTAGATTCTCTCTTACATTCTACCTTGTCTATTATGTATTGATGGAGTTTAGTTTCATTACTTGTGACCAAAGAATTGTGTCAAGCATGTATACAATGATTCTTGTATTACTATTTATAAAATGAACATTGTCCTTAAACAAGAAAAGTACATCCTTAATGCTACATGTTTGCATCTCAAGGAACTTCCAATCCTAATAAATGAGGTGAAATTTAAGTTTTTCCAGAATCCAAATATCAGGTTTTGTGAATTCTCTCATATATTGTCCTGGAAAAGTGAAGTGAAATTTAATTATTTCCAAATCTTAAGTTTTGTGAATTCACTCATATTTGGTGTTGGAATCTTTTGAGCAAACGGGAAGAATTTCTTTTAGTTGCATTCAAATTTTCCAAAAATAATACAAAATTTCTCCCTGACTAAAATTTTCCCTAAAATGGCTTTGTAATTGAAAATTTTGTAAATATTTTTATGGAAACAACCCAAAATACTTTTTCCATATTAGATTTTTATAACACTAGGTACTAAAACAATCTTCTATTTTCTGTTTCAAATGTCTGATAGAGTCTACCCAAAAACTGATCAAAAAATTATGTAGATGGATTGGACGGACTAAATAATTTTGAATGAATAATCACTTAACATAAATGTTATATTAGGTTGCATAAATATATAACTTTGAAGCATTAACTGAAGAATAAATCTCAACGAGATTGATATATTCTTAATTGAGTTGAATGAGGCCAAGAATAGCTTTGACTAGAGGGTGTTGAAAATGGCATAATTTTGTTCTTGTTGGATAGATTTAGAACTGAAAATTAGCAGTTTTCTTGCTTGCATAACTTGGGAAGATTTTTGTATCTCAAGTCTCAACCTTATTGAATAGTATGATTTATGCCTTTCAATGTTGAGATATGTTGTGATACCACTTGATAGCAACCTAAACACTTTGGATGAAAATTTAGTTATGAATTTTACTTGCAAAGATATAAGTGAAAATATAGATTAATTGTCCCTTCTATAGAATTTCCTTGAAATTCTACTACTGCTTGAATGAATAAATATGAAACTAATTGTTGCACAAAGACAAAAAATATCTCTACCAATTTGCAGTCTAATATAATAGAAATAAAACACAATAACGCTATAGAAAAAAAAAAAATTAACAAAAAAAAAAAAAAAACCAACAAACAACAAACAAAAACAAACAAACAAACAAACAAAAACAAAAAAACAAACAAACAACAAACAAACAACAAAAAACAAACAAACAACAACAAACAAACAACAAAAAAAAAACAAAAACGAAAACAAAAACAAAAAAAAAACAAAAAAAAAAAAAAAAATCTAGGGAACCCAACTAGGAAAACCCTCTACTAGCTATAGAAATTTAAAATACTATCCATATTAGAGTTTGAGACACCTTCTTCAAGACCAGGTTCATCGATTCTTATTTCTTTCCATATTAATTTTCATAAGCATTAGGGTTGTTGTCCATCAATCAGAGTAGCTAGAAAGTGTCTCTTTGATTTTAGAAAGTAGACTAGGATCAACTTCATCCAAGAATCCCCTAGAAGGGTCATCATTAGCAAGAAGAAAGGTCTTTTTTTATTTTATTTCATCACATGCATCCATCATAATCACTGATTTGTCTTCATTTCTTTCACAGTCATTTTCAATATTAGATGCAAAAGGTAATTTAAGATGATATAATCCTTAGGTAACCTCAGACATATCGTTGGTTAGTTTATGTTGTTTGAATTTTATTGAGTTTGAGTTTTATCATGAAACTACTAGAAGTGTACTAGCATGGGTGAGTTTATTATCTTGATAACAATGTTATGGTTTGATCTAGTCCTTGAAAGGAACTTATAGTTGATGGTCAAAATTTCACATTCCTTTCATTTTTTATCTTCACATATAATAAATATCTTTATGTTATAGCCTCTAGCTAGATATATACAGTAACTGCCACTCAGAAGTTGGATGCCATCATTTTGGAGCTTGAGCTTACTCAACTTACCTTTGTTTGAGTTGAAAATGTCATTAGATATCATTATATCGTCTATTGTAGAGCATGAATCCAATTTACCTTTGTTTCAATTAAAAATGTGATTAGATCTTGCTATATCATCTTTTGTAGAGAATGAATCCAATTTCTCATAGTCCATTTGCTTGAGGTATAACAAAGCTACTTTAATTCATTAAACTTACTTTTCATATTTTTTTTGCTGACTTTGATTCTATAGACCACATCTACATTGGAAAAGGGGCATTATTTAATGAAGTGTGGAAGGAGAGGGAAGCTTCCGTTATGTCCTTCCAACTTTCTAAGATATGTAATAAAAATTAAAAAAAAATTCTCCATAGAATGTTGATTTTTTCTTTTGATAATGGATTATTTATGTGATCTCCCCTCTCTCACACGCAACTAGAGTCCAGACATACATGGTTTTTTGGGATATGTGGACAATGGAAAGATTTAGTCTAGCCATTTATCTAGAAATTTACATTGTAGAAGATCAGCCATTTACAATTGAATATTTCCTTGCCACTAAATTAGAGTTGAAGAGTCGGACTCCTATTTGTTAGGCATATACCTCACTTTTAAATAAATTTATTTCCAACTCTGTATAGACCTTCCATGGGAGGGAAAAGAGTGATCACTACCATTGCATAATCTTTTTGTAGACCAAGTAAAGATTCCAAATGTTTATAAGTTAGTGGCTCCTTGGAGAATCCTAAAAGTGGCACTATTGTAGCAACAAGAAATTCGTTTATTTTGAGTTCTTCATTAGTGCATTGATAGTATATTGTTTATTCCCTACAATAAATACCTCACCAGTGTATGATCAAATTACAGTTAAGCCTATCATAATATTTTGACTTACCCTCTTTTAGAGGGAAACTAGAGTGTGTGTCAAGCTTGCACGTCACAATTGTATCATGTAGAGTTTGCTTGGGACAACTTTGCGGATCTAAGCAGCAAGATACCTATTGGAATTCAAGAGGCAGCAATACTACAAAGTGGGAAAGAGATTTCATAGTTAACCTGACTTTCACATTATGGTTGGAGTCGGTTTGTTGGTAAGATGCTAGATACCCCAACTTGCTTTTTATGACTAAGTGCAAGATTGAATCCTTCAACATATTCCTTGTTCAATTTTCATTAAGTGATGGGTTTTCTCAGAAGTGCTTCACACCTATAAAATTTACCAGAGTTGTTCTTGAGTCTTTGGAGATGGTTATCTTTTCAAAGCACACACATACAAGAAGATGAGAAATAATATCCCTGACATATTTGAAGTTATCTCCCTACAAATAGGGTGTTCCCATTCATAAACTTGATGACTCGCTCTACTTATTTCTAGTGAACAGCTTTGGGACTTGTCATGAATCGTGAGACATTTCCAACCCCATAACTATAAAGGTCTTATTTAAATCTATACCAACTAGAATATAATATGCACAAGGAGAACTCCATTCTTGTTTCAAAATAATTTGCAATCGACTTGTACCGTGCTATTTAATCTTTTCTATATTTATTCGCATCCTTGGTCTGTGACATAAAGATGCAACATGCTACCTTGCATTTTCTATACTAACACTCCTAAAAAATAATAAAGTATGCCCAAATCTATCATTTCAAATGATTTATGAATCTCACCTTTTGGTTTTTCAATTATCAAAGTTTTTACCTATATTGATGAGATCTTCTACAACCGATACCATAGTGACAATATATCTTATTTTTTTATCTGTGTTGCTCTGAAGGTGTTTCTCCTTCAGTGGAGAAAAAATACACCGCAATTTCCATTTAGGGGAGAAGGGTACCAAGTAGCAACATTGGCCTATGTGCAAATGGTTTGAATGCACATTAGACACTATCTATTGTTTTGAAGGTGTTTCTCCTTCAACAATACTTCATCTCAGTAGATCCTTTCAGTCTGCACCTTCAGTAGATGCATGCAGCCTTGGGATACATGTTGTAGATTATAGTTTTCCTATGAGGGTGTAGCAGCAATGAAAGAAGTGAATCAATTATAGGCATCTTGTGGTTTTTGTATGCAAGCATGCTTGTTTACTATTTCCCAAACTTAGATAGAGGCATATTTAGTATGCTTTTAGATTTTGACTTAGATGCTCACTTTTCTTAATTTAGGTGTTTTTCTTAGTTCTGTGTTATGCACAGATTTGCCTTTAAGAAAAGTGCACAGTAGAGAAGGGTTCTATATTTCAAGCAAGGGACACACTTCTAGGTAGGAGGTACTCTATTCTAGGAAGCTTTTTCCATGCAATTTAGGTGCTCTATCTGAGAATTGCAAGAGTGGTGTTGTTGTAGAAATAATAAAATCATTTATTTTGAGTTCTTCATTAGTGCATTGATAGTATATTGTTTATTCCATGCAATACCTCAATAGTGTATGATCAAATTATAGCTAAGATTGTCATAATATTTTGACTTACCCTCTTTTAGAGGGAAAGTAGAGCATGTGTCAAGCTTGCACGTCACATTTGTATCATGCATAGTTTACCTACCACAAGTTTTGTGGATCTAAGTAGCCAGATACCTATTGGAATTCAAGAGGCAACAATACTACAAAGTAGGAAAGAATTTTCGCAGTTAACATACCTTTCACATTATGGTTGGAGTCAGTTTGTTGGAAAGATGTTGGATACCCCAACTTCCTTTTTATGAATAAGTGCAAGATTGAATCCTTCGACATATTCCTCGCTCAATTGTCATTAAGCGATGGGTTTTCTCAGAAGTGCTTCACATCTATAGACTTTACCAGATTTTTTATTGATTCTTGTGATGTGGTTATATTTTCAAAGCACATACGTACAAGAAGACAAGAAATAATATGCCTGACTAATTTCAAGTTATATTCCTACGAATAGGGTGTTTCCTTCCATAAACTTGACGGCTCGCTCTACTTCTTTCTAGTGAACAAATTTGGGACTTTTCATGAATTATGAGACAATTCCAACCCCACAACTATCAGTTTCTTATTTAAATTTATGCCCACTAGATTAGAACCCACACAAGGAGAATTCCATTTGTGTTTCAAAAGAAACTGCAATTGACTTATACCATGCTATTTAACATTTTATGTATTTCTTCGCATCCTTGGCCTATGACATAAAGATGCAACATACTACCTTACATTTTCTATACTAACACTCCTAAACAATAATAAAGTATGCCCAAATCTGTCATTTCAAATGATCTATGCATCTCATCTTTTGGTTTTTCAATTATCAAAGTTATTACCTATATTGATGAGATCATCTACAATCGAGGCCACAGTGACAATATCTATTAGAGTTTTATCCGTGTTGCACTAAAGGTGTTTTTTCTTCAACAACACTAAAATACATTGCAGTTTCCATTCAGTGGATAAGTGTACCCAGTAGCAGCCTTGGTCTGTGTGCAAATGGGTTGAATTCACATTAGACTTTATCTATTTTTTTGAAGGTGTTTCTCCTTCAATAGTACTTAATCTTATTAGATCCTTTCAATCTACACCTTCAGTAGATGGATACAGCCTTGGGGTACATGCTATAGATTCCAATTTTGTTGTGAGGGTATAGAAACAGTGAAAGAATCGCATTGATTTTAGGCATATTATGGTTGTTGTATGCAAGCATGCATGTATAGTGTTTCCGAAACTTATATAGAGCCATATTTAGTATACTTTTATGGTTTGACTTAGATGCTCACTTTTCTTAATTTAGGTGTTTTTCTTAGTACTATTTTATGCACAGATTATCTTTAAGAAAAGGGCACAATAGAGGAGGGTTCTATGTTTTGGGTGGGGGACACTCTTCTAGGTAGGAAATTCTCTATTCTAGGGATCTTCTGTCATGCATGTTAGGTGCTTTATCCTAGATAGATCTCCAAGTCCCTGCCTCCTTGACAAAGTCCCTGCCAGACAAGACACTGGTGGACAGAGTTCCAAGTCCCTAAATCCTTCAAAAACCCACTTGAGACTAGGTATCTAGCCTAAAATCCTTTACATTCCAGTCATCTCTTGGCTGTGATTTTATAGCAAGAGCTCTCTCTAGTTTGGTAGGGATAGCTACCAAACTAAAATCTTGGTCTGTGGTTACCTCCATCGATCTCCTCATCAGCCTGGGACATTGTGGAGGATAACATAGGGCATGACAACTAAGGAGTGCTAAGGTGTTCTAGTGAATGTAAGGTTCCCAAGTCATGGAAAAATGTAATGCTAGTTGTGAGGTCATGACTACCAAGGTGTGTTAAGGAATGTTGGGGCATGCTAACATGTGCCAGATAGTATGGAGACATGTCAAACAAGCTAATATGTGCCAAGTGCTAAGGCATGCCAAGATGTACAAGGGTTCCAAGTCCCTACTTCCTCTTCTTCCATATGTTATCCACTTATGACATTTCCTTTGCAATATTTGGTGCATTTGCTAGTTATAGGTCATTTATAGGTTATAAATGTATTCAAAGTTTCACTTCTAATTGATTATTCAACTGAACATATTTATTCTCATATACAAAACTATTTTTCCCTCCACCCACTTTTCATAATTTCAATAACCATTAGGTGGGGACCTACAGCTTCGATGTTGGTTTTCTTGTTTAGTAAAATATTTCCGAGACTTTAGTTTATTGAAAGTTGTAGAATTTACAATTTATGAAGTTTCAAGGTTTACTTTTTAAAAGTATAATTCTTTAAAGCGTGCTAGCTCAATGGAAGAGCACCTGCTTTAAAATCAGGAGGTTGGTGGTTCGATTCCATCGTGCCCTGACATCAATATGGAATGGCGCTGATCAATTTTTGTTGATGGAGGCTCTTTTGACCATCACCAATGAGCTTTGGTGACATTTTTCGACCCTCACCAAAAATATGAAATGGTGATGGTCAACGAATGCCATCATATCTACCCATCAATACCGATGACCTTCAAAGGTCTGCAACCATAAATCATTGTTGTTGATATGAAATGGTGATGGTTGTTGTTGGTCATTATAGTCATTATTCGTGACGAACCTTGAATGTCACCACAACACATATACTTCTAGCAATGTGGATTTTGGTGATGGTCAATGAACATCACCATATATATGCACCAACAGTGACGGCCATTAAAGATCCATCACAATAAATCATTATTGTTCATATGAAACGGTGACTGTTTTTATCCGTCATTATAATCAATATTCGTGACGGACCTTGAATGTCACCATAACACCTATACTTTTGGCAACACCACATTTGGTGAAGTTTAGTTTGTGGTAACCGAGGCTATGGTTTGTCACAATTGCTCATATGCAATGGTGACGGTCATTATCCATCATGATAAATCATTATTCATGACGAACTTTGAATGTCACTACAACACCTATACTTTTGGTGACGCCACCTTTAACGACATTCAGTTTTTGGTGACGGAGGCTACGGTCCGTCACTATTGCTCATATGAAATGGTGATGGTTGCTATCTGTCATTATAGATCATTATTGTGACAGACTTTGTATGTCACTACACCACCTATACTTTTGGCGATGCCGCCTTTGGTGATGTTCAGTTTTTGGTGACGAATGCTCTTTTGGCCGTCACCACTGAGCTTATGGTGACATTTTTCACCCCTCACCAATGCCATTTTTTCTTGTAGTGCTAGCTAGGGAAAGGGAGGTATCATCCCCATTAAGGTCAATTGGGTCCCTCTAATTTGGAAATAATTAAAATACTTTTTAATTAGTAAATATATTATTTTTGCATATATATCAATATATAAATATTTGAGATTAAGTATAAGTATTTATTTCTAAGAAATTTAAGTTGCATGTGTAGGATAATTTAAGATGTGGATCATACTTGGATACCTATTTGTTGACTTTGCGATCAACACCCTCCAAAATTTTCCCTACACTTGAATTTTGGAGCCCACTGAGAGTTACGATATGTCGTTCCATAACCTCTTGTTAAAATTGGCAACTAGGGCCAAACTCCATGTGGGTCAACTTATTTATGGTAGCTGATATTTTTATTGGATCCTTCTCATCGAGAGGTGTAGGATTGATCTAAATATCATCTGATTCCGATAAGTATTTATGGAGATATTAATTTATTTTGATTATGGATTTATTATCAAGTTGACCAACATCTTATGTAGGCTCAAGAATCCCAAACGTCATGTCTATTCAACCTATACGTTTTTGGTATAAATAGAAGAGTTTTGATGTCATTTGGAATACATTCTTGAGGTGATCACCTCCTCTCCATGTCTTGGGTTTTTGGAGAAGGAGTGAGGCACCAAGAGTAATACGCTGGCCTAATGGTGATGCCCTAGCCATAGGTCGATCTACACAGCAAATAGAGACACCTAGACACTATCAAGAAGCCTTATGAACAAGCCCTAACACATTGTCAAGAAGCCTTATGAACAGGCCCTAACACACTGTACAGAAGCCTTATACACTACGCTGTCCAGAAGTAAAACACAATCAAAGGAGACCTGTAACACTTGGCCTCCAAGTATAGTAGTTGCAGTCAAGAAGAGGACTGAACTCACAAAAAGGTGAAGTTGCAGTCAAGGAGAAAGGAACCACAGTCAAGGAGCAAGAATCTACAGATCATATCCTCACACTTCTCTCTAAAATTTTAGGTGAGCATTGGTTACACGTATAACGCAGTCAAGGAGAGACGAACTTCTCATATCCGCAAACAGAAGAAGATTCACATTAGGGCTTGACTGCACCTTAGTTGGGCATTAGGTGCAGTCATGGCCAGATCTCAAGTACTTGAACTAATTCGATGAGGACGTAGCATTAACTAAGGTCTGGAGTAGGTTCCGTTCTCAGCATACCTGTAGGTGTAGTCTAGACGAATCTCAGATCTCATACCTTGTAGATCTCGGATGGATGAAGGAGAAAGGACTGCGGATAAGGTTACAGCATTAGCATGAAGTCTGTGTTACTAATCTCAGCATATACAGAAGTGTTTTTGTGCCCTTACTATCCTCACTATCTGGGTCTAAGGGAGATCATAGTAATCTTGTAGTGCTATCTCAGTCTCAACATTGATGTGATCATGTTGGAGAGTATTTAAGCGATGATTGTGTCTACTACACTCTAAGCATAATCTATAGTGATATAATGGCATACATATAGCAGCCCTATCACAATGAACAATAGTGGTAGAATGCCATCTGTTAAGGAAACAGCATGATGATGATGCACATTAGTATGGGCAGCATGAAGTTGAATGATGATCATGGACATGAAGGGCAGCATGATGATGGATAAGATCATGGACATGGGCAACATGATGATAATCATGATTAGTGCAGCATGGTGCAGTATGAAGTGGTACAGCATGAGAACCAAATGCAACACGATGATAGGTGAAGGAGTCACCTTGGAGAATCAGTTGAAGTAGAATGTCTTCAACTGATCTCATCATTATACAAAATTATCTATGCTAGATCTAGATAAGTCAAAGTGTTGACTTCTATTGTAAATGTACTATCTCTCTCTCTCTCTCTCTTTCTCTGCTAAACTTTGAAGAACATACAAGAATAATTGATCAAGGGTTTCCCCACATTGTGGGGTTTGTCCCTGGCTAACGCCACATCTTGTGTCCTCTTGTCTTGGCTTGTCTTATACGATTTATATTTATGTTCTATCTGCAGTTTATCTTAATGTTGATGTGATTGCTAACAGTGAAAAATTAAATAAATTGCTCTAGCATAAAACATACCTAAAATTAACATGGTATCAGAGCTAAGGTGAAGACAATACCCAAGCAAGAGTGAAAGAGCAATCACCAAAGATAGATGGGACAAGAAAAAAGGATCAATGGGTTCCTCATAATTCACCCGGGATGAAGTCGAAGTAGAGAATGTTATCAGAATGGTGCAGTGAAAGGTTCTGATGGCCTACCTAAAGATCACTTCATTGGGAAGTTCGGATCTAAGGGTGGAAGATGCCTTAGCTGTAATAAGTTTGGCCATCATGCAAAGTATTGTCCAAAGGACAGGGACACATCTCTTGATGAAGATAATAATCATTCCAGGGGCATCTTCAATGATCATTGGAATGATAAGTAATGCAGGACCCATCAAGGAAATGGTCGACTCTTCAAATAAAGCAAGGAACCCCAAAATCTGTTTATGTACCTGATCGCAAGAAGAACCTGGTGTCCATCTCAGAAATGGAAGTCAAAGGCTTCAAGGTGGCACTCATCGATGGAAAGGTACATGTTTGAAAATAGATTTTTCAAAGATGTTTTAGAGTTCATGGTTGTATCAAGTCCATTGGGGACCATGTCCATTGACTCAACACCAGAGGTCTGTGAGTCAGATGGTGATCAGGATGCCTGAATTCAAAAAGAGAATGAAGGTACATGTCTGAGATGTACCGAAGGAAAATCTTACAAGGGGACCATTCCCCTCATGTAGCAGGACCAAAGGCTTGGAACAACCCGTGGAGTTTGAGATTCATGAACAGGAATCCCATGTATACAGGTGGAAGAAATCCCTCTATGGCTTGAAGCAAAACACCCCAAGTTACAATTAGATCCAAAACATCCAAAGGTTGTGGATGTCAATCTCTCATACTGGCACCTATGTCTGACAGGTACAGACCCTCTCATTTGTAGAAGACAGAGGGAGTTGGAAAGATAAACTGCAATCTTATGACTACCTCAAAGATCTTAACTTTCAAGAAGTTATATGGTAGTGATGTCAGACCAGATTTGGGAAATGCCTCTGAGTTTCATAAACTCATTCGCGTTGATGTTCTTGGAGAACCTCCATCTAGACATGTGTGTTGCAGTTAGCATGGTGAGCTCATATTTGCTTAAGCCTCACAGGATTGGGGCCAAGAATCTTCTGATATATCTTCGGGGCACAATCTCTCATGAACTGAGATACACTACTGGAAATATGAAAATTGCATGATTATTCAAATGCAGACTGGTCAGTGAGTACACATGATGAATACCACTGTGATTCTCTGTGACAACCAAAGGTGGGATTCGATTATTGAGGAATCTTGTATTTGAAGATTTCTCCAATAGATAGACATAAGATACTGCCTTATCTAGGATATGGTAATTCGATGAGCAAGGAGGCTTCATCGCATTAAGATGATGTAAAGGTCAATACACTTTTTCAAAGCCCCGAGGAAAGATCAAATTTGTGATTTTCCTGAATGACTTGGAGTCATCGAGAGACCCTTGCACAAGGGTCTTGCATATTGCATTCATTGAGCTCTGGGAGCTCTGGGGGCTTGCGGTTCTTACTGGAGAAACATACGACCACAGGGTGACTCACCCTCCCCTGGTGGTGTGCATTGGGACAAGATGATTTGCTCTCTTGTGGGACAGGATGATTCACTCTCCTGTGGACAGGATGATTCACTCTCCTATGAAACAAGATGACTCACTCTCTTGTAGGACAAGATGATTTTCTCTCTTGTGGGACAGGATGATTCGTTGTCCTGTGTAGTAGGATGATTAGTTATCCTGTGAGGTTTGGATGATGTGTTCTCCATGATGATTATGTAGCAGGATGATTAGCTCACTTGTGAGGCCTAGATGATGTGTTCTCCATGGCGATTGTGTAGCAGGATGATTAGTTCTCCTATGAGGACAGGATTGATTAAGTTCTCCTGTCGAGGCATCCTACCCATGCAGTCTAGGACTCATGGGAAGTACCTCTCATCTGATTAATGAGTAGGGAAATGAGGATAGGGACCATAGTAGTACCGATGGACGCAACGTTGTATCTACCATACTCCCTATGCTAGGATGACCTTCATTGATCTGGGATCAATGATATTGGTTTGGGACCAGTGGTAGGAGTTGTACCTACTATGACGCTAACTTCGGGTCAATTGAGACTGGTCTGGGACCAATGGTACATACTCTAAGACTGACTTCGGGTCAGTGTAGAACTGGTCTAGGACCAGTGAGAGTGGTACTTACTATGATGCTGACTTCAGGTCGGTTGAGACTGGTCTGGGACTAGTGGTACACTCTCTTAGATTGATGATACTTCTCTGGGACCAGTGGTAGGAGTTTTACTTACTATGACACTGACTTCAGGTCAGTTGAGACTGGTCTGGGACCAATGGTACACTCTCTAAGACTGATGATACTGGTCTAGGACCAGTGGTAGGAGTTGTACTTACTATGACGTTGACTTCGAGTCAGTTGAGACTGGTCTGGGACGAGTGGTACACTCTCTGAGACTGATGATACTGGTCTGGGACCAGTGGTAGGAGTTGTACTTACTATGATGCTGAATTCGGGTTGGTTGAGACTGTTCTGGGACCAGTGGTACACTCTCTGATACTGGACTGGGACCAGTGGTAAGAGTGGTACCCATTATGACGCTGACTTTGGGTCAGTTGAGACTG
Organism: Pinus taeda; assembly: GCA_000404065.3. NCBI lineage: Eukaryota > Viridiplantae > Streptophyta > Pinopsida > Pinales > Pinaceae > Pinus > Pinus taeda. The sequence continues at coordinate 78,477 of APFE030657326.1, forward strand.
GTCTGGGACCAGTGGTACACACTCTGAGACTGACTTCAGGTTAGTGGAGAATGGTATGAGACATTCTCGATCAATTCTTCTTCTTCATAGTTCAGCAAAGCTAAGTTGAGCAGATCCAATAGAGCTGAGCATAGTAGAGCAGAGCCAGCAGAGCAGAGCTAGCAGAGCTGGGCAGAGAAGTGCAGGGTACTGATGGCAGAGATAGTACAGTTGGTCATATGGATCAGCAAATGGAGTTCTCCCTAGTTGAGATGGAGTGTTAAAATTGGCAACTAGGGCCAAACTCCATGTGGGTCAGCTTAATTATGGCAACTGATATTTTTATTGGATCCCTCTCATCGAGAGGTGTAGGATTTATCTAAATATCATCCGATTCCGATAAGTATTTATGGAGATATGAATTTATTTTGATTATGGATTTATTATCAAGCCGACCAACATCTTATGTAGGCTCAAGAAGCCCAAACATCATGTTTATTCAACCTATACGTTTTTGGTATAAATAGAAGAGTTTTTATGTCATTTGGAACACATTCTTGAGGTGATCTCCTCCTCTCCACGTCTTGGGTTTTTGGAGGAGTGAGACACCAACAGTAATATGTTGGCCTAATGGTGATTCCCTAGCCACAGGTCGATCTACGCAGCAAATAGAGACACCTACACGCTATAAAGAAGCCTTATGAATAGGCCCTAACACGCTATCAAGAAGCCTTATGGACAGGCCCTAACACACTGTAAAAAATCCTTATACACTACGTTGTCCAAAATTATAACGCAGTCAAAGGAGACATGTAACACTTGTCCTCCGAGTATAGTAGCCACAGTAAAGAAGAGGACTGAACTCACAAAAAGGTGAAGCCGCAGTCAAGGAGAAAGGAGCCATAGTCAAGGAGCAAGAAGCTATAGATCAGATCCTCACACTTCTCTCTGAAATTTCGGGTGAACATTGGTTACAAGTATAACGCATTCAAGGAGAGACGGACTTCTCATATCCACAAACAGAAGAAGATTCACATTAGGGCTTGACTGCACCTCAGTTGGGAATTAGGTGCAGTCATGGCCAAATCTCAGGTACATGAACTAATTTAATGAGGACACAGCATTAACTAAGGTCTGGAGTAGGTTCCATTCTCAGCATACATGTAGGTGAAGTCTAGATGAATCTCAAATCTCATACTTTTTAGATCTCGGATGGATGAAGGAGAAAGGACTGTGGATAAGGTTACAACATTAGCATGAAGTCTGTGCTACTAATCTTGGCATATACATAAGTGTTTTTGTGCCCTTACTATCCTCACTTTCTGGGTCTAATGGAGATCATAGTAATCTTGTAGTTTCTATCTCAGTCTCAGCATTGATGTGATCATGTTGGAGGGTATTTAAGTGATGATTGTGTCTACTACACTCTAAGCATAATCTACATTGATAGAATGGCATACCTGTAGCAGCCCTATCACAATAAATAGCAGTGATAGAATGCCATCTGTTAAGGCGGAAACATGATGATGATGCACATTAGTATGGGCAGCATGAACTTGAATGATGATCATGGACATGAAGTGTAGCATGATGATGGATAAGATCATGGAAATGGGCAACATGATGATAATCATGATTAGTGATGCATGGTGTAGTATGCAGTGGTACAGCATGAGAACCAGATGCAGCACGATGATAGGTGAAGGAGTCATCTTAGAGAATCAGTTGAAGTAGAATGTCTTCAACTAATCTCATCGTTATACGAAATGATCTATGCTAGATCTAGATAAGTCAAAGTGTTGACTTCTGTTGTAAATGTACTATCTCTCTCTCTCTCTTTCTCTGCTAAACTTTGAAGAACATAAAAGAAGAATTGATCAAGGGTCTCCCCACATTGTGGGGTTTGTCCTTGGCTAGCACCACATCTTGTGTCATCTTGTCTTAGCTTGTCTTCTACGATTTATATTTATGTTTTATCTGCAGTTTATCTTAATGTTGATGTGATTGCTAACTGTGAAAATTTAAATAAATTGCTCCAGAATAGAACATACCTAAAATTAACACCTATTCATGGTTGATTGATGTTTTTTCTGAGTTTTCAAGGTTTCTTCTTGGATTCTAAGTGTCAAACTCACTTGCTCACACATGCTCCATTCTTGAAGAATTCACAAATGCACTTCTTTCAAAGTAATCTTATCTAGGATTTGCACAACTCTTGAAAGTAAGGCTTAAGCACAATATGTTGTGCAACCTATGCTGACAGTCAATGCACTACATCTCTCGATAGTATCTCTCTCACTTCAGTTGCAATTGTACTTCCATTTTGACGAGTTTTCCCAACTGTCACTTTTGCGCACCTTTTCTTTCACAAGTGTCACTTTCACTTTTGCAACTGTCTTTTTTGCTTGTTTTAACTTTAACAAGTGGAACTTTCATGTTATCCTCACTCTAGCATGTGTTGTTTTCAATTTCTTTATCTTTTGCAAGCGTCCTTTTCACTTTTTATTATTTTCATAAGTGTTTCTCTTAACTATTACAACTCATGTATGTTTCAAACCTTTGCACATCACTAGAGTCAGTTATATCACACTCTTATGCATTAGATCATCCTACATATCATAAGTATATATGCTAGACACATTCTTATAGCTTAATGCACTTTCTGGTCATAGTCCACACATGTGTTCTAAGTGTCGCAATGTTGGATTTCAACTATCGTACTCAAAAATAAGTGTCGATTTATTGTCATTGTCGTTTCAAGGTGTGATTATTGTTCGTGAGCCTTTTGCATTCCATTGGCTTGTATTGATGACATTCATGTGTGTGATCCATGTTTAAGTCTGTTTTGGATGATTTTCTCACTCTTGCTCTATTGGTCCCACACTTAGCCATTATGGAGCTCTTCTTGGTCCTCTTGCCCAGTGCAAGTTGTGAATACATGAACTCTCCTCCAAGTGATTAGCACAACTTATCCGTGAGCCTCAAAAATGAAATATCACCTTTCCATACTTGTACAATGTGTCCTATTTAAGGTCATCTCTTATCATTGCGTAGTGAAAACATTTAAAGCATCATCATCTAACCCTGGTTACTTATACTGACTCATTGCACTGAGATTTGATCACTTCTACCTTGTATAACACATGGAGCATTTCTAGTGGCCCTCTGCAAAAGAAAATTGTGCAGTCCAAGGTTTGTTGCCTCTCACAGTGTAGTGAGAAACTTCCTGGAAAAGTGACTTGACCTTTGTTGCTTGCAGCCTTAGCCAGTTGTGTAATTTTCCTTCCTAGTGAGCCTTCATTGGCTCAAGTCACATTTCTAGTGTATAGTCAGCCATTGCAGAAGCAATTTGTGCCAGCTTAAGAACTTGCCTTGCTTCCCTAGCACATGTCACAGTTATAGTTCCATTCCTACCTCCTCTACTAACTGGAACCCCTCGTTGTGCCATGCCTTGTTCTGTTTTCCTTCCTAGTCGCCTCTCACATTTATAGTGGACAGTGGAGCCATTCCTATATCACTACTAAATAAAATTGTGCTCTTCCTAAATTTTTCCTTTCATTCATAGCGCATGTTACAATTTTAGTCAGTAAGCCATCAACCCTTGTCCATTATATTCCCTCACTGCATAATCACTGAGTCCTGCCCTACTTCTCTAGCACGTTTCAAAGTTATAGTCCACAGACAGGGCCTCCCTCAGTCATGTGAAGCTCAATTGCACTATCAATGTCTCCTTCTCCCTTGAGCCCTGTGCACTGTGTAGTTTTAGTCAAAAAGATCATGACAATGTCTCTTGCACTTTCTCACTGCATTAGACCCTTAAGAGCCCCTCCTCATAGCACATGTAACAAATTTAGTGAGTAGTGGTGCCTTCCTCAGCCATTGCTAAGCTCAATTGCACCATCCTCAACAAGCCTTCCTTTTTAGTCATTACACAGGCCTATTACAAGCAATTTTTTCCATGAGAAAAGTAGGGATAGAATAGGTAGTTTTTTAGATTGATCTTTCCTTGTCATGAGTGAACTTCATTGTTAGGTGTACCTCCTCAATATGGCAAGGTAATTCTCAAGGAAGATGTTGAGGAGAATAAACAAAGAAGCACTTGTAGAGAAGAAGCACAAAGAAGAACCATCATGGAGACATGGAGAGATCCTAGACCAAGATAGAATGATGATATTTCATGATAAATCAGAAGGTCCTTATGATGATCCAAGACCCTTTGGAGGGTAAAGATGAAGTATTGACCAAATTTATTATCAAGAATGCAAGACATAATAGAAAGGAGAGCAACTTGCCATTACCACATCATCATGAAGTTCTATGTCATAACTACCAAGTCATGGCTTGTACAAGTGTCATCACACAGTCCAATGTGTCAATGTGTCTTTCCACATGATGTGGAATGTAATTATGTATTATCAAAAGGAAATTGAAAAAATGTAAATGTTTTGAATTCCAAGAGTCACATGTGGATGTGAAAAGTCACATGTGGACCAAAGAGTCAATAGAAGTTCAAAGGTCATTTAGGATTCAAAGAGTCATAAGGGGAGATGAAAGGCCATTCCTCTTGTTATAAAATAAACCGCATAACTCAAGAAAAAGGCTTTTGGAGGCTTAATCTAGCTAGCCTTGGCTTCTCTAACTTGACATAAGAGAGAAGATCATTCCTTGGAGAAGCAAGAAGTGACTTAATGTTCAGCCAATGCACATTCATGCATGTATAGTGAATGTTGTAAGACTATTCTTTAGATCTTTGTGGTATATGTTATGTTAATATGTACTAAAGAAATTGAACTACTTCATTGGCTTTGGTGCTCATCTTGTTGAATGTGTGTTGTATTTTCTTTAATGATCATTGTGTCCATGTGAACTATTTCTCTAGATAGCTAACAAATATTTCCTTTCTCTCATGTGTCTCTCTTAGGATAGTACTATTACTTTCCTTCTAGAGAATCACTCTTGTCTCCCTTGTCTTGAAGGCATCATTTTACACATTGCAATTGGTGTTTCACAATGCCAACTTACTTGTTTGTTAAAAGGTTGTGTGGATAATCTCTTATGTTATCCATTGAAACCAAGTCAAGCCATAGAGTTATGGTGGCCAGGCTGATACTTTGGATGGGGATCCTACTCCAAATGGTGTGAGGTCTAATTAGGACATCACATCGGGGATTCCCACTATATGTTGTCTATATCCAACACTATCAACACTCTCCCAACTCTATTATTTAGGAAAATAGAATCATGACCAACAATAACAAATTCCTAGTGAGTTCCTGCCAAGTTTTTTCATTGTCCATATTATTATTTTTAGCTCAGTAGAGAAAAAATTTGTAATTTATCCCTAGATTGTTAGTTTTAATTTAATTTTTTAATTTATTTCTAAACGTTGATATAAAACATAAATTGGTATCTTAAAAAATTATAGAAATATGTTAACATAATCAAGATTTGAAACTCGAATTAACCTAATGGCTCTACCCTTCTCTTTGATCTTCCCTTGTATCACCCTATGTTTTCTTGATTTTTCCCAAAAGTCAAGTGATGACTCCACTCTCTTTCTCTTCTTGTTAGTGGAGTGAATGTTAAGGTGATTTTCCACCCACTTCCTCATTCCATGTGTGGTAATATGAATATATTCATATTATACCCATATGTTAACATAATTAGGATCTAAAACCATAACTAACCTAGTGGCTCTCCCCTTCTCTTTGATCCTTTATTTTCTCAAACAAGAGTTTGCTTCTATTTTCCCCTAAAACTGGGTGATAATTCCATTGTCTTTCTCTCCTTGTTAGTTGCACATGGTGTTAGAGTCGGTCTAGTCAGTCCTCCGTCAGAGATCAAAACTCTTTATGCATTTCATGTTTAGGTGTCTCGCTCCATTCTCCCAATTGCATTCCGCTAGGGGCATGCCATAATCTGGCGGAGAAGGTCATGATAGTCATTCCCCCTCATGTCTGGCTCCTGGTGGCTCAGGTCTTTTGTCAATCATCATCAAAGTCCATGACAGTCAAGGTCCGGTCCTTTAAAGGACAAAGGTCATTTTCGAGGTTTAGGTCTAGGAATTCATCAATTTGGTCCTTGAACATGTCCAGTAAAGCCATGTAGGCCAGATTGAGGCCCTTACACGGTTATGATTCAGAGAGCTTCATCGTCATGTGGATAGACTTCGACTCTTCTTCAAAACTCTGTTTTGAAGAAAAGTCAAACAATGTCATTTATGACAAAATTTGCAACGCTGTAGAAAATAAAAACTCATTAGAAGAACAAAAATCTAAGAAAGTTAATTTTAGGGATAACTCCAAGAAGAAACCACCGAAATATCCTTTTGATCTTGAAGGGTTACAGAAAGTCCTCAAGACCATGTCTAACAAAGTGGTTGATATCAAAAAACAAGTAGCAGAGACTTCCTCCAAGAGATATTTTAGACCATTTAAAATGAATTCCCCTACTGATCCTAAACCTCCAAATGCTATATCAAATGCCGAATAAGATGGAGAGGAGGATGAAGTTTCAACAAACGAAGAACAAACGGATGATGAAGAAGTGGCATAGTTACAAGGAATGTGGGATTTTATCCTTCCCAATGAGGAAACTCAAGAAGCATTTCCTGTCGCTACCCGAAGTAAAAACCCTGTTGATTTATCACAAATGAATGCAAAGCAAAATTCTACAATGCCACCTCCCAGGGACAAAACAATAGATAAGTAGTCTTCACCAAAATCCACTCAAACTACTCCTTCTTAATTGGATTCTTCACCTTCACCTAAAACTCTGATATTTTCTAGTGAAATGGAATATAATATTGTTGATGATATGAAGAAAACTAGGGCAAACATCACCTTTCATGAGCTTAGCAAATTGAAGCATCAATAGAAGCTACTCCTTAAGGAACTCAAAGTAGTACCTATTACACCACTTCCCGTTGTCGTGATCTCACAAGCTTCCCAAGAAATGGGAAGGCCCCCTAGCACCTCTTTAAACAAAATTGATCCAACCAACATCGCTCTAATTGGAGGAAGATCTAAATCTCATGCTCCTCCATTCCTCCTTACTTTTGAAGTCTTTAATAAGAATTTACACAACTATTTAGTTTATTCAAGAGGTTCATCTAACATCTTACCTAGAACAGTTTGTGCAAAGTTGAATGTTCAGCCTCAAAAATTTGGTGTACGTATAGTATAGTTAGATCGATCTCAAGTCGAAGTCGTTGGGGAACTTAATCCAGTAACCATCAGACTTTCATCAAATCATAAAGTTTGTCAAGTCATTGACATACTTGTAACTAATATTCCTAAGTTATATGGCTTAATCCTCAGTGGATACTGGTCAGAAAAACTTCATGGTTATTTTGCAATTGACTGGTCTCACATGTGGCTTCCCTATAATGTCAAGCCAAATCAAATAAGGGTTGATCGTGAGAAACATAAAAAGTACATAGTCACAAAGCTAGAAGGAGAAAATGAATCAATCGCATATAATAAAAATATGATCAGAAACTACTCAGTAGAATCATTTCTAGGAAATTCCAATGCTTACACTTCACCTTTCTTAGAAAACTTTGTTGTATCTCAAGTCGAAAATTTTTCCCAAACAAACACTTCTAAATGCGTAAATTTTGTAGATAAACCTATAGTTAGCTCTTTATTTTGTAAATTATTTTTTGATGGATCTAAATCCAATGATGGAGCAGGAGCAGGATGCATATTAGTTAGCCTAGAGGGGGAAAAGACTATGTTAGCATGTAGACTTGAATTTGATTGCACAAACAACAATGTTGAATATGAAGCACTAGTTCAAGGTTTGTATAAGGCAATTGGCCTTAATATAAAACAACTCCAAGTATTTGAAGATTCAGAAATTGTAATAAAGCAGGTGAGAAATACTATACATTGTTTTTCAGGACATTTGAAACACTATAAGTCATTAGTCCAAGACCTGACCTCTCACTTTATAGTGTTTAATATTTCCCCTATTCCAAGACTCCAAAATGCTAGTGTCAATATTCTAGCTAATGTCGCTTCCAAGCTTATTCCACCAGAGGATTATAGCCTTGATCGATTTTCCATTGAATTAATTTTTAGGCCTTCTATTCCTGATAATATCACCAACTGGAAAGTCTTTAATAGTGATCTGGATATCATAAGCTTCCTCACTTCAAAAGGCTCTTATGATGACCAGATACTTGATGAAGACTAGCATGATAACCAACTTAAACAAGAAACGGTCAATAATGCTATACTAAAATTTGTAGTTAAGTTGGAAGATTTATATGACCTCAAAGACAGATTTAAACGACCCACCAATTCAAAACTTCAGAGTTCAACTCTAAGGTTTGAATTGGTTAACATTGGGACTAACCTAAAGCCTCAAAATATTAATCTAGGTCTCAAACATTCGTCAGATGAAAAATCAGCCTTTATGGGCTTGTTGAATAAGAACAAAAATGTCTTCACATGGAACTATGAAGATCTTAAGACATATGACACCTCTATTATTCAACATACTATTCCCATGACATCTGATCAAAGACCTATTCAGTAGAAATTAAGGAAGATCCATCCTAATTTAGAAAGACAGATTAAATCTGAATTGAATAAACTGCTGAAAGCCAAGATTATTTTTCCTGTCAGACATTGTCGGTGGGTCTCCAATCTTGTCCCAGTTAGAAAAACGAACGACGATATTCAGATATGTATAGACTTCCACAACCTCAAATAAGCTTTCCAAAAGGACAATTTCCCATTGCCTCCTATGGAACACATATTGCAATCAGTTGCAGGCTCAAAACTAATGTCTTTCCTGGATGGATTCTCATGTTATAATCAAACATTAGTATATCCAGATGGCTAGCTAAAAACTACATTCAGGACAAAATGGGGCACTTATGCTTATCAAAATATGCCATTTGGACTGACTAATGTTGGTGCCACTTTACAGAGAGCCATGGACATAGCCTTCAAAGGTTTAGTGAACAAATCAGTAGTAGTAATATATTAGACAATCTAATTGTATATTCCAGAAAGCGCAGTAATCATCTAAGGGATATAAATCAAATCTTTGAATGTTGCCAAAGGTATGGGATTTCTCTTAATCCCAAGAAGTCCTTTTTCACGTTAAGTGAAGGAAAGCTCCTTGGATTCATTGTGTCCAAAGCAGGGATTCATATTGACCCTGACAGAATTAGAGAAATCTTTGAAATACCTTGACCGCATAAAAAAAGTCAATGCGATCTTTCCTAGGTTAGATAAATTTATTTAAAAGATTTGTCCCTGACTTCTCAAGAATTGTTTTACCTCTTCAATCCATGATAAAGAAAAATTATCTATTTAAATGGGGACACTCAGAACATGAAGCCTTTAACTTGATCAAACAAGCAATCATAAACACCCTTAGCAACGCCAAATTTTTCAAATCATTTCATTTTATATACATTTGCTTCCGCGAAATCATATGCAGCCATATTGACACAAGTAAATAAAGAAAAAGTTGAAGCCCCAATCTCTTTCTTTAGCTGCAATTTGCAGGGAGTTGAATTGAATTACTCAGATGTTGAAAAGCAAGCTTTTGTTGTTTTCAAATCGATAAAACACTTCAGACCTTTTCTCCTCAAAACCCACACCAAAGTAATAGTACCATTCTTGGCAATGAGGAATATGTTAATACAAAGGGATGTATGTGAGAAAAGAGAAAATTGGGTTACAGCTCTGCAAGAATATGACATCGAAATCAAACCAGTAAAAATTGTAAAAGGTCAAGGCTTTTGCAGGATGTTGGCGGGAACATCTAATCTATCAGCATTACAGCATTTAGGTGATGATCTACAAGTCTATGAGGTAAGGCTTAACGACACTGAGTCAAGATATGCTGATATCATATTTTACTTAAGAAATGAATATGCACCAACACAATTAAATTACACAAAGAAAAGAGCCTTGAGATTAAAAGCTAGATAATATCAAATTGTCAATGATGTGTTGTTTAGAATAAATTATGATTCTATTTTACTTAGTTGTCTTGAAAAATTTGAGGCAGAAAAGGTGTTGCAGGAACTTCATGATGGAGCAGTTGGCGGTTACTTTGGAGGAGATACCATTGCACATAAAATCCTGCATGTCGGCTATTATTGGCCAACGTTATTCAAAGATGCACACAATTATGTAAGGAGATGTAAAAATTGTCAGACAGCTGCTGGAAGACAAAGGAAACCCACATTACCATTACAGCCAGTCAACATTGACCAACCATTCGAGCAATTGGGATTGGACATAATAGGTGAGATAATTCCTCATTCTTCTAAGCAGCATAGATATATCCTTACAGCAACTGATTATTTCACCAAATGAATGGAAGCAATTCCACTCAAGGTAGCCAATTCAAAAAACATCATTGAATTCATCGATCAATTTATCATTACCAGATTTGGCCTGCCATCTACCTTGATGTTTGATAACGCATCTTATTTTGCAGGCAATGCTATGACAGAATTTGCTCTTAAAGAGGTTTTAAGCTTAAGTACTCGGCTAATTATTATCCGCAAGGAAATGGGTTAGTTGAATCCACAAACAATAATCTCATTAGGATTATTAAACGAATTTTTGACCAAAGCTAGAAGAACTAGCATAAGTCTTTGATGTTTTCTCTATGGGAAGATCGAATAACTCAGAAAGCCTCCATTGGCATTTCTCCTTTTAACTTGGTCTATGGGAAAGAAGTCATCTTACCTACAAATGTATCTATTCTATCTTTAGCCTTAGTTCAATTCATTGAAAAAACTCCTTCCTCATCTATGCAAGTTAGACAGTTACAAATCCTTAAGCTTGAAAAGGAAAGAGAGAAGGCCAAAATCACACATGCACATCATCAGCAGTTAGTCAAACCTTCCCTTGATTCATATTCTGTAAGTTCAAAATCTTTTCAACTCAGAGACCTAGTATTGAAATGGGATAAAGCCCACAAAGAGAAAGGTAAGCATACCAAGTTCCAAAAAATGTGGCTTGGCCCGTTTCAAATTGTGGAACAAATAGGTCCATCAACTTTTCTATTACAAAATTTGTTAGGTAAGAGAGAATCTCTACCTATTAATGGGCGTACTTTAAAGAAATATTTTCCATAGAAGATGATCTCTTCTGTTCACTATATATTATTTCCTTTATGTTAATTTTTTTTTTAGAAAGAAGAATACAAGTTGAAAAACATTTACTTTTGGCTTTACAAATGATAGTCTCTTTTTAATTTTGACTTTTCTCTTGTGTAAGTAAAGATTGTTATGAAAGTAATCTTCACCTATGAAATATATAGTTAAATGATATTGCTCCAAATTTGCTTGTTCTCTTCTAAAAATTGTATGATCTTTGATGAAACTTAACTTTAGAAAGAAATATTTCCTTTACATCAATCAAGAAAAGTATCAATAACAAAGCAAAGCCTCTCTACAGAAAATCATCTTTAAACTCTACAATTGTCATCTAGAAGCTCTTAAGGAGCCAATGATTCTCCCCACCTAATCAGCTTTCATTTTTAGAGTTTAATTCTAAAATATACTTAAACTTAAAGGATAAGAGGTCTCATCAAGAGCCGACTTACCATGATCATAAGATTATAACTGACTGACATTACCAATACTGGATATCAAAACAGGGTAATGGCTTGAGATTATGTTAATCAAAAGACAAGGGGTCTCATCAAGAGCTAGCTTGTTCAGTTAAGTTATAAATCAAGTGAATGGCATTGTCAATTTTGGTCACGAAACTAAGACATTCTCCTTTAAGAGATAAAAGATGAAAATTTGAAGGAAGAAAGAATTACTTCAGAAAATAAAGAAAGCAATAAGTATACAAACGATTTTATCTTTAAAATTGTATTCTAACCTAGGTTGGATACTGAATCATTGTTGGTTAAAAGGTAATCTTGTCAAGGCTATGAACGCCTGCTAGCAGCAGAGGCTCTACCTATGACAACTGAGTATACAAAAAAATGATCTGAGAAGAGCCTCTATGTTTTTATCCTTAAAACCAAGTAATGACTGATGTAGACAAAGTGACTTTCTTATGAGAAAAGAATGTTAGTTAAGTAGATGTTGTTTTATTATTAATGAGCAGTATTACTTACATTATATTCCGTGTAATTTTTATTTTCAAAACTATATTTCTTTTGGAAGTTTTTAGAAATTTTAAAAAACTCTCAAAGATAACTGGTTCGTCCAAGTGAAATTCCAATTGTTGTGGTATTCAACAACCCCCCATTTACTAATAGTAGTAGTTAATATTACATTAATAAATAGGGACCCTTTAAAAAATCCTTCCAAAAATAAACTTAACATTTAGGCATTTTTCTTATTTAATTTTGGAATAAAGAAAGATATCAATTGAACCCCTTTTCAAAAGAACTACTAAATGCTTGCCTTCCCAAGTATCACATGATTAAGCATCATCAAAAACCTCGCTAACCCACCAAATCTAGTGAAAAACAATTAAAAGAGGACTCCACGCTTTATACCTCGAAACTATCATATTTTTGATATAAACTAGGTCCTAAAGCTTTTCTCATCAAAACCAAGTCTCACATCTCATATCGCTATTTATAAAGAGCCCGCCTTAAAATGTTATCTCAAAACAAAATAAATTTGAAACTATGATGGCATCATAACCTTTACCACATCACATTTCGAGCATTTAAAAGAACACTACAAACTTACCATCAATTGATATTGTGAAATGTGATCAAGTCCAGGACCCACTTCTTGGATATATTACGAGCGAATTTTTAGGTCCTCCACTTATTAAAAAGGTATTTACATAGAAAAACCTAACAAGCAGCTATGTTTTGAGACAATAAACGAGTGACTCGCATCTCGCATCTCACAGAAATGTAAGGGAAAGTAAGAAAAGCAAAAAGGCATAATGTGATAATGCGATCTGCAATATTGCTTCGCAAATCACAAAATCTCGATTATCGCAATTCAAAAGCTAGCCACCCTAGAAACTTTCTTCCCTACTTACGATGCAGACATTTATGAGCATTAAAGCTAAGAGATAACGAAGCATTAGTGGGCATTTAGTAAGAGTTAACTGCATTTACGTGTGAAAATCCATTTAATGTGATATGATATCTTCTTACGTGCATTTGAATAAAACTCCTTTTATCACCTTTACGAGTTATCTAAATTATTCCATTTCATGTTCATTATCATATTTGTGTATCTGATAGCTATTGTTCTTCACTTTCAGGAAAAATCCACAGAGCAAATTGTTGGGAGCAATGGTGAAAAAAGGCAAGGCAGTCATCTCTGAGAAATCAAAAATGACTCCTCTATTTATGGATACTACATGAAACAGAGAGGAAGGAACCTCTACGTGGGAAGCCATGTATAATATATTGGAAGAAGAGCAACCAAGGATTCTAGAAACAAAGGTCACAATTGACGGACATGATTCCTTAGACACCTCCATGTTTGAGATAACATGCTCATTTTTGCATCACATAATTGCGTCCAAAGATAATCCCTTATACAAACATGGTTAAATGGGCTATTGATGAAGCTGACATCTCATACAGAGAATTCAAGACCAGAAGCTAAGAGGTTATGGGATCTTTTATGCTAGACAACCTGCAGCTTATGTACCACCTACCAGAGCCACAAGCCATCTACAATAAGTAGTTCGTCGAGAAGTTTACCGAGAACGAGGACCTAGTATATTGCACCCCGACCTGGTCAAATAATGAGGGAAAAATCGAAAAATCCAATAAAGGTATGTACTTTACTCCATCTATTTGTCCCCCTCATAGTTTTGCAACGGCCATGCTATGTAGACTATCTCGCAAACCCGATAGCACTAAATTCTCCCCAGAATGGCTGCCATTAATAGATGCAGCTATAAACACAATTATAATGAATTGGACACAAATTTTGTTTGATAATTTAGTAAGAACAATAATGGAGTATAGAATGAAAAGAAGTGTTGCTTCGAGGGTTTACCCTCCATTTTTTATGAGTGCCTATGTAATGGATGCAATTTGTTTTGGTTCGAAATTTCCTCTCATGGGATGGAAGTGAACTATCAAAGATCCACTTCCCATCCACATTTACCATAAAGACATGTGGGAATCTTAGTTTCAACCACATTTTTACAAAATTTGTCATGGATTTATGCTCCCTATCCGCAAACAGCTTTACAACCAAGATGCCCCCAAGTATTCCAACGAAGCCAAGTTAGATATCCTCCCAGTGGCCAAATGTTTTGGGGAGGAAACATTCACGTATATCAGGGTATTTGGCAGCATTTCCTCCCCCCAAGTCCTCCCATACTATGTTCCAGACAAATTGATGCCTAGAGAGATAGCTTATCAAATAAAAGTGAGGGTGGGATGAGAAAAACATTAAAGGATTCAAAGAAGGCCATTTTGCCTACATTCCCTTTACAGTGTGGAGCATTTTCATTACACGACCTAGGGAATGCATTCAAAGAAGTAGAGATTATGTTATCTTTGCAATTACCTAAATTCCCAAGAAGGTAATATGACCTATTCAGCACTATCAAAGACTTTACCACCATGGTAAAAATAAAAGTATTCAATAATGAGGAAGATGCATTTGATGACATATTTTTACAGAAGAACACCTTCACATAGGTGAAGCATATGGCACAATTACTTTTTGACCGTGAAGATCTTGAATCCCTTTACGAGTACAGAGAAAGGAGGCTAACGAAGGTCCCATTAGACCAATTATTGATTGAACCAATAAGGGAGCCTACTCCCATTATAAGTCTAGAAGGAGATTCCAAAGAAAATTCTAAAACTGATTCTGGAGCAGAATCCCAAGAGAAGTCTACCAGGGAGTCAGAGTAGTCAGAGAAACAATCACAAAATGGGAAAAGCAGAAATAGGGAGTCGAAAAAACATACAGCCCAATCTATACAAAAGACAGCTAAGAAAACTTCAGCTAACAAACAGGCTAAAATCCATTCCACCTACACCCAGCCAATAAAACCCCTGGTGATTGATTTAGAGGAAAAATGGGAGAAATTTAATAAAAATCTCCATACATAGGAATAAACGCGAGAGTTGCAAACTCCGCAACAGAAACCAACTCAAGAAATTACCACAGAGGAGACTGTAAATACTCAAGAGGTATAGCACATTCCTATCACTCCCACCTCTTAAATTGCTTTGAGAATTGAAGAGATTCCCCCTTTAGATGTGTTCTATAGCCCACAACACAAAGCAAGTGTTATAAGACAAAGGAAGAAAAGAAAATTGGATGCTACGGCTGCTACTACTCTAGATAATGAACCAATGGATATCGTCTGGAAAGACTCACCCATCGACCCATCTGCCAACCTTAATAGACTATCACAATTTGTAGAGGCCTATCCTACAGTGACTATCGATAAAGAAACAGAGGTGCAAATGTTGCTTAAGGAAAAATAATATAAAATTATATCGCTTGAACAATAATTACAGCAAGCAAAATCTAACCAACAAGCAGAGACATAGTTAGCTAAGCTCTAACAAGAGTTCAAGCAGATACAAATAATACATCAAGCCAACTTAGTAGATAAGGAAGAAGTTACAAGAAATAACTAATCTGCATAAGGATGATCCAAAAATTGATCAGTTTATTACTGAAGCACTTGGCCTTAATGCCCAATTGATGCACCAAAAGGAACTATTATGCCATAATATTTCACAAAGGAATTCGTATTGCGAAACAAGCGACAAATTGACGAGTCAAGTCATATAAATGAGACTTGAATATGATGAAATCTTGAAAAGAGTCTCTGACTTCATCACTTGGCAGAATTCAGAAGATGGGAGAAAGGTTGACCCACCTAAACTGGAGGAGTCACATAAAGAAATCTTATTTGCAAATTGGGATTCTCAGCTTAGAGAGGCAGAAAAGGCAACAGCAGACGTGGCAACAGCAGCAAACAGTGTTATCGAAAATATTAACGAAAATTTACATAGTGCCAACCTGGTAGTAGAGTCCATTCCAGGTTTTCTTCCTAATGTAAAATAGCTTGAACTACAGTGGAAGCAGGCAACATAAGAAAAAGCAAAAGTAATTAGGGAAATGACAAGGTTAAATTGGGAAGCATATTGGCGACATTTAGTGAAACCTCATAGCTAGTGGATGACCCTGCAATGCCTAACCACTTCTACAGAGAAAATGGTGCTAGCACTGACCAACGTCATGTTCACTAGGCACTTGAAAGGTGAAATCGGCCAACCAACAGGGCT
This sequence comes from Pinus taeda, assembly GCA_000404065.3. Lineage (NCBI taxonomy): Eukaryota > Viridiplantae > Streptophyta > Pinopsida > Pinales > Pinaceae > Pinus > Pinus taeda. The sequence continues at coordinate 94,698 of APFE030657326.1, forward strand.
CAAGCCCATGAAGTACATTTGCGATCTAAAAGATCAAATGCATAATAGTTAGTCACCATGTTCATTTCTATTTTTTCTTTATTTTTGCATAATTTAAGGAAGGTCGTTTAAACCTCCTCAACTATTTTTGTAATAATCTCTTTTTAGTTTTATATTTTAGTATTTAAACCCGTCTCATGCATTTAGAGAGGGGTCCTGAAATTTTATCAGAAACAATCTTCAAAATATGCACTTATGTCCCTTTGAGGAAGTTCTAGTGAAATGAATGGAATGGGATTTTTTTTTATCTTACTTGGCATCTTCTACTAAAATTGCACTTTTGTACTCTTAGATGGTGTTGGAGGGATTGAAAGTAGATCAATATTGTTGAAGCACATGAGTAGGACTTATTATAAATGGTACTTTTATCTCGTAATTATCTTTTACTTATGTATTAAGAAATAATATTCTCTTCAAGTTGTTTATGTATGAAAGTTTGAATCTTGGTTAGCATTATTGCACTTCTGTACAATGATGGCCTATATTTTATGTTGAATACATGAATAATTTCTTATGCAATATATCTTTCACAATCGTTTCAGCTAACTTTTTATATGAAACGATTATTGTTAAATGATTTCATTTCTTATTGCAATTGAATGATTTTATTACCAATTGTTTTTGGACATTATTGTAGATCACATACTTCAAATTTATTCATGGGTATAGTCATAATTATATAGTTTTCAAATTAGTATAAATCCATGTGAATATTATTTTAGATTAGATTACCTTTAGCTTAAACATTACTCCAAAATATCAAATATCACCCCATCAGCACTACTATAAATTAGATTTGGAAACTTGTCCCATTATCCCCAGTCGGAGCCACTACACCAAACAGAAAAGGAGCTGCCAACCAAGGTCCAGCCCAGGTGGTTTTCCCCCATGTTGAAGCAACGATTTTCGAGGCTTTAGTAGGTCACTAGGTTGCATTTTGGGGGAGTATATTGAGTTTTGTTTATGTCAAGGTTTATAATTGGTCAAAATTATGAGTTGTTATAGGCTTGCAACTATGCTAAAGTCTTAAGCTTCCTCAGGTCAATAATCTTGATAGAATTATGAAATCCAAGCCTCAGAAATGCAAACATGTGAACCTTGATCTATATGATGGTAAGAGGAGCAGAAATATGAGCCAAGTTCCTATACAAAGTAATGATGATCCAATTTCCTAATGGTGATTCGGATTCTCTCTGCTTTTTTGGGCCAAGTTCCCTAAGGTATGGTTTTGTGAAAAAAAACAAGAAAAATTAAGGTAAATTCTGAGTTATCTTTTAAGACAAGTCATTTTTGTGGTGTGTTACCTCTAATCCAATATTCAAATCCAAGGTAATTGAGTCTATAGATCCAATTGTTTCTACTGAAGTTGCAATAAGAAATAGGATATTGTATGTAGATAATGGAATGGCTTGATATTCTCCTTATGTGGCATCTAAATTTTGTAGAATCTGATTTGAGTGATCTCGAAGCAATCAAGTTCCTAACTACAAATATAGTTTATTTCATGAAGATGATTTTAACCCCTTAATAATGAGTCTAGATCTGTCTGAACTTCTAAATCAAGTTCTAACCAAGTTCATGTAAGAAAAAAGTCCATGGAGGATCTAAGGTTATGCCTAAATCTCTCTTATAAGAGGATCAAGATGATATCTCTCTGAAGGAAGCAATCTAACTCCAAAACAAATATGAACAATAAAAAAATTTGATGTCTGAATATGCATGACGTTCAAGACATAAAAATAAAATAAACAAACATGGAATCCTTGAAAAGGTTCAAAATCAGACACCTTTAATAATGTCCTTAAACAAAGACCACACTTTGAAGATTTTTGGACATGGAAGTATCTAGGGTTTGCAAACCCTAGCAAAATTGTGAATAATAAAAACCCCAGGGACAAAACTCTAAGACTAATCATTTTTGCTAAAAGAATACGGAGACCTGGCCTGTGCATAATGATGTGGATGAAGTTGTCTTACAAATTGAATTCCAGAAGGAGATGACAAAGTTACATTGAGTTCAAGATTAATAGGGATCTTATTTTTCTCAAAATATAAGTACTCTATGCTCCTATATTTGATTACTATTATTATTATTTTCTTTGTCATTGCATAATCGCTTGTCTATATATTTTTCCTAATTATATTTGTTCTTCTATGTCCTCCTATTGAGAATTATAGGTTGAATACAAGGGCTACCTAGGCCTTGATAGCAGATGAAGTAAATGGAAGAACTAGAAGAATGAAGAAAAGCATGAAGGATTTCTTGATGTGTAGAAACAAGTTCAGAGGGAGAAGTTGTGGAGAAGGTATTTCCTCTAGGAGGAGACATTAGAAAGCCCTATTATGACCCCAAAGAAAATTATCCTTAGATTCCTAGACAATGGATTGTTAGTGTGAGAGAGAGTGTCCATTTTAGGTATCTAGAAATAACATGTAATCTAGTACTATTAGTCATAGATGTTTTGAGAAGTAAAACTATAGACTTAGCTTGGACTTGTGTGTTAACTTTTACAACTGTGGTCAAATTCCACTTTGGACATCTCATATGATGAAGATAATAATTTCAATAGTTTCTTCTTTTCGAGAGGACCAAAATCAACCTAAATATCACCCAATTTTGTCAAGCATAAATTAAGTTTTGAATTATTGTATTCATACATGTATTATGGAATGGGTTGGCCCTAACCACATGTGTAACTACTTAAGTCGAACTCAACCCCAAGTGGACCCTCAGGAAAGCCTTTAAATAGAAGTGACCTCAATCAAATTACATCACAATGGTCAAGCCATATATTCTTATTTTTTGTCTTGGTTCACACAAGTTCGATAGAAGGAGTTCACGCAAGGATCTGAAATCACAGTCGTGAAGCTCGCATTGGTCTACGTCTTTCTGGTCCTGGATGTTGGCACAAAAATAGGAATTTTAGCCCCTGGACACTAACACACAATGGTCATTACAGTGTCCAGAGACCCCTAGATGCTAGCACAAAAGCTTATGAGAGCATCACGGTTTCAAAGGCAGATCTGAAAGTATCGGTCCCGAACGCTTGCATAAAGTGGTCCTGAGAGCATCCAGGTTATCTCGAATGCACACATAGAAAATGGATGAGAGAGTCTCAAGGTTTTGGAGTAGATATGAGTGTTTTTTTTTACCCTGGACACATGCAAAGAATGGTCTGGGAGCATCTGGGTTTCCCTAGATGTTGGCATACAGTTCACAAAGAGCGTCTAGATTTGTTATGAACACTCGCACAAATCCTCCTGCCTGTGTCCAAGACTCAAAGATGAGATTTCATTATGCCAAATATTTTGTACAATGTTCAACAGTGTTCGACATAGTGACAGTAGTACCTAGTATTTCTCTACAATCAGTGAAAGAATATTACAGTCACCAAAATCAATGTTTTGTTTTCAAGCATGATTAGATCTATTTAATGGATATCATAGTTGTTTAGTTACATAGATAAATTTATGGATCATTGTACTCTCTTATGCTAAATCATTTGATGGCGATATAAGAAGAAGAAGATTTTCAAAGTTTCTCCCCAAAGTGGGTTTTTCCCTGGTCTCAGACCAATCCTGGTGTCTCTATGTGTGTGCATGATTTTCTTCTATTGTTTCTTTATGTTCCACTTCATTGATGATGGTGATATTTTTCTTTAATCTGAATAATGTAATGATGATATGGGGTGAACTTAATGTATTAATGAACAAATGCAATTATCAAAGGAAAGAACAATGTAGCCCTATGAAAAATTAACATGGTATCAGAGTTGGGTTGAAGAAAAGACATGGATATCACCTCGATAATGACACCTTTCATGGAAGCAAGAAGAGGATGGTGGAGACCAAAAATAATTTTAGGGTTTGAATAAAACCCTAGGCAGCTTTATCATTAGGGTTTGATGGATTCTATGAGGTTAAGGTTGGATAGAAAACCCTGGTTTTTGGAAATGATATGAAACCTAGCTAAGATTCTCAAGCACTTGAAAAAGATTTGATGAATCCCCATATGGGATAATCCCTAGAAGGTCTAGTTGGATAACTGAAGGCAACATTGGTATATTGACCATGGATATTGATGGCTATTGAATATTGGTTCAAGAGGGAGAGGATCACCTCTCATTGAAGATAAGTATTTCTTGACTTATGATGCTTCTTACTTTTGTTTAGATTTATGGATCTTATTATTATGATTATTGTTTGTACTTCCTGCATATCTATTTGAGTATATGGATGTTTCTAACCTCCTTGATGAGATAGATCCTTCTTGAGGATCATTTGAAATGCAAGAAGGATGGCTAGAGCTGCAAAAGGTTAAAAGGCATTATATGAAGAATAAAATGGCAAAGTGCTTCAAGCAGCCTATGTCTAATGAAAAGGTGCATAGGTATTTGAATACCACAAGGTATGCATGGTATGTTGTATTTCATCTATATCATTGGATGGATCGAGAAGCCCTAATGTGTGATGAGAATTTTTTTGTATTTGATAGCTCATGCAAATGAAAGCGACTTGGATCTATGTTTTGTAAGATAAAATGATGCACCTGGTGTTGAATATTTTGATATTCTTGAAGTCTATGAGGCTATGTAATGTTGATATATTGATACACTTGATGATTCTCTAGCATCCATCCATTGGACATATTTATCCTATAAAGAAGGCTAGTACCTTGACTAGAGTAAATGATACTCTTGATACTTGTCATGATGGATTTCACATAGAAGGATATCTCATTGAATCCTATACATGATACTACGGGTAATGCTTGTGATAAGCATGATGAAATCATATGGAAAGAGATATTGACACTCTTGTTGCTTTGGTAAATATTTATTGAATAATCTAACTTGATCGCATTGATCATGATAAGCATGGTAACATTGATGTTAGAGGTATAACTATGAGATTGATACTCTAGATCTCTTACTACCTGTGGTCATGTCTTGATGCCATTTTGTTAAACTAAATTTCCTGGCTTGATGGAGTGACTTGATAGAAAGTGTTATTGAGTTCATAATCTCTGAGAAATTATGTTGCATCTATCTACTGCTTTGAGTCTAACCTTTGATGAAATATTGATGTTGATATCCATGATAGATATATGTTTACGATCTAACAAATCTGTTGTTCCATGACTCTAGAAGAGACAAATCGATGACATGAATGAAGATGAATGAAGTAGATTCCCACTCAGAGAGAGAATGTCTTCTCAATATTCTTACTCATACTTCTATGCGCATTCTATGTTGTTGAAATAGGATCTATGTGTATCTAACATTATTGATCTGCAGCAAAATCTCAGATCCAGGAAGCTAAATGCGCTCCCATGCTAGCCTAAAGGGAGTGTCCAGGGGTTTTACTACAGTTGACTATCATATGAAGCTTTCTAAAGTTTTCTGAACTCTGAATCAAGGTGTCTCTGACATATTCTGCCACTATAATCTAATTTCTGATCACATAAAAATGAAGTATTGTGCATGAAATTGGATGGTCACCTGGAAGGTGTCAATTTCACAGATGTTTTGCAGATAACAACAAGATCTGCAAGTAGGAAAATCTTGAACATTTTCCATAACATGAACATGCAAACTAAACTTGTGTTTGCAGGTGACCGGGACATACATATGTGCTATAAGAGGTTGGCATGATTTGGTTAATTGATATAGATGATCAATGTTCAATGTTTTGTCATGATGCTTGAAAATAACTTTGAATTGATGATTGAGATATGTTTTGACTATATATCTCTCCATAATAGAAAATTTGGACTTGACCTGATCTCTAATGATTTGATCTGAAGATTGTTGATTTATCCTGATATAGATGCTATGTGGTCATAATGACTTATATATGTTGGTATCAGAAAAATGATTTTTTATTGGCCTCCTCATTCCTAGCACACTGGTTGAAGTACTGATAGTTGTGATTCAGGATGAAATTGAAACCTGCATGACTCATCCTTGGTGTATGAATTTTCACCCATCAACAGAAATGACTTATGTTATTCTCATGAGAATGACTGGATAAAGTTTGGATATATAACGCATGGTTGACGATAACTTGTCAGCATAATAATAAATGAATTCGCGACTTTATATGAGCTCTCGCTATAACCCTGTTGAAAGTCTAGATATTGTGATAATAATGACTTTGATAATGGTTGTGATCTGGCTTCTAAAATTTGTTGAGCTGACTTTGCTGATGTGATGATACAACATTGATGTATGTAAGGCTGATTATGTTGGCTTAGTAGATTATTATGCTTGTAGAGAGAATTTCATTAAGCAAGATCCCATATCCAGATATGTCCATAATGGACAGTCATTTGGTGAAGTCAGGATGATGAGTTCCAAGGTATGGCTTTGATTTAGAGTATGGTTTTGGCTTTATATCCTAATGATGTAATTTTGATAGGTGATGAGTCTTTGATGATCTAAATCAGAGAGAGATAGATTTTGAAGCTCGAAATGATGTATCATGGCATGATCTAGAATTTGGAAAAGAAATTCTATATTGCAAATTTATTGGAAAATGTTTTTGAATAATGAAAATGCAAATCCTTGGATACTTCAATTTGAATTTCAAATTATTTTTGAACTTGACATGGCATCTAATAGTTGTTTGAATCATTGATGTTTTGTTTTGAACATCCATCTTTATATATATGATGTGTATATAACCTGAATAAATTCATGATTGAGTTGCTTCATACACATAAAGTTTCCACGGAGCATCCTTTGAAATATCTACATGAGATATTCTATTTTTGAGGATGTGATATTTCTCCTATGCTAAGAAACCATATTCGTCCTCCCCCCCTCGTGTCCTGAATCCACGAAGCATACACAATTTTCTATGACACATGTCTGATTCTCATGTCCAATGTGTCTTAGAGCATGCCCAACATCTCATGGAGTGTGTCTTAGAGTAAACCCACCTATCATTGTTGAATATTGTAGATACATGGTTCTCCTCTTCATTCATCATGTTGAATAGTTTAAGGAGGTAAAGGCCACTCTTGGGGCCATGGGTATTTTAGATTTTTGGTCCTTTTAGAGAAAGATAGATTAACCAACCTCAAAAAGAGTGAATGACATAGTGTTAGATGATGCTTGGTGGGAGAGGGTATATCTCACTATTAAGATCATGGACCGTATAATTAATTTGCTATGATATGCATATACAAACCAACCCATCCTAGGAGAGGTTTATAAGGGATGGGATTCCATGATTAAGTCCATGAGGACCATTATTTTATAGAGTGAGTTCCCTGAGTATGATACATCATCAGAGGCCTTCTACACCACCATACATGATATTCTTGTCAACATATGGGACAATTCAAACCTTTGCATTCTTTATCTTACTCAATGAACCGAAAATGCTACATCCATGAGTTGTTGAATTATGGACCTTCCCACGAATTCCCTCCTCCGGATGGTGAAATTTCACAGGGCAGGAAGGATTCATTGAGGTGGATTATTTAGGATAGAGCATACCTTGATTAGATGGAGGATGCCTTTGCATATTTTTCCACTAGTAGTGGGTGATTTGTAGGCTATGATGTGATTAGAGACAGGGGGGTAAGAATCCATATTCTGGGTGGGAAACACATGGGGCAATAAGACCTCCTCTACAGTAGTTATCCATGAGGCTCCTCTCTCAAATGACTTCATCCTCTTGCTGCGAGAGGAATTGGAGCACATATGGAAATTTTGATTTTGATGACTTAATGAGAAAATTGATGTTTCTTGTCTTTTTCCTATTGGAGCGTTGATGAATATGTCACAAATGTATTTGTATGCATAATGTTACTTTTTAAAACTTATAAATTTATAATGTAGAATCTAGATATATGTATGAATTTATATCATGAATGAGAATTTGTGTAAGAAATATCTATTTATTTATTATTATTATTATTATTATTATTATTATTATTATTATTATTATTATTATTATATATAATGTGTCCTATTAAGGGGTGTCAACGTGCCCATGTTGGACACTCAAATTTTCATGTCCTATGTGTCTTGTGTCCCTGTGTCAGGTGACTTAGATCCTATGATATGTGACTGCATGGATGTATTATTGTTGATAGAAAAACCTATGATATGTGACTGCATGGATGTATTATTGTTGATAGAAATTATTATTAAGCACACTTGGATGTTTATTTAGTATGAGATCTATCATGATATCTTGGACGAGAGGTCCATAGTATGATTGAGGATGACTACAATGTTGCTAACATGGATAACTGTGAGGAAGGATGAAGAAGCTCCTTAGAGAGTTATCTGAGCATGATCTAGATATGACATGGATACACTGTGATGACATAGAGTGAGATCTGATTGGCAAAAAATCCAATATTTATAGTTGGGACCGAGATACTCTCATATATTGAGACAATGCAATAACAGTTGTTCGAAACAAGCTCAGGCTTATAATTGGAACCTCTATAAGAGGGAGGATGATTATGGTATCCTTTTGTGATTTATATGATTATTTATGTTCCGACATGATATTTTATTTAATGTATTGTATGAACAAGAAACCGCTACTATTGAGACAAGATGATACCATATGTGAGTATGATGAGAGCAGTGCTAATCGAGGACACTGAGAAAACTCTTCCTCCATGTCTAAGCGCCCAAGGTGTGGAATTGAGGTAGAAGGGATCTTGGGATTGAGGGAACTCTGGATAATAGGGTATGACCCCTATCTGTTACCCATAGGATTGAAGATGTTGCTCCCCTATTTGGTCTTTGCATAGTATACCCCAGTTCACATCATACCCACAAGCAGGGCTTGTCGGGGAGACCACTCCTCGTTTGGCCAATGAGTTGAGAGTGTACTTGGGGTGTAAAACCTAAGTTGATTTTGATGTAAGTGTTCTACCACATGAGTATTCAAGTTCATCAATGGGAAGATCAATAGGAAATAAGATGGGTTGAGATAACCCTATGCGATTCTGGGTTGAGATTGAGCTCCTTGATGTGATCCCAGGGTCGAGATGTGCTCCCCAATGTGTTTGGATATCCTAGATATAGATATAGATATATATTTCTCCCCCATTATATTCTGGGTCGAGATGTGTTCCCTAATGTGGTTACAAGTTGAAATGTGCTCCTTGATGATATGTTTTCCGATGACGATTGATGATGATATTCCAGGTAGTAGCCCATTGGAAAAGAATCTAGGTAGTATCCTGATGGATAAAAGGTAGTAGCTTAAGCCCCCCTCCGGTAACAAATTCTTCTTCTTCTAGATTCGATAATGTTCATCATATGAGTAGGAACAATCAAGAGATAAGCAGGAATAACCAAGGGATATATCGAGATGTACATTGATTATTTGTGACGATGAGATACTTAAGGTGGCGAAGGCATGATGACTACATGATAGAGAAGATCAAGCCTAATATGTGATAACACTTGAAGGTACCAGAATGGAATATTGATTGATGAACAAATATTGGTAGGTGGAATTCTCCCTAGTTGAGAGGGAGTGTTAATTTTTACAACTATAGTCAAATTCCACTTTGGACAGCTCATATGGTGAAGATAATAATTTTAGTATATTCCTCTTTTTGAAAGTACCAAAATCAACCTAAAGATCACCCAATTTTGTCAAGCGGAAGTTGATTTTTAAATTATTTTATTCATGCATGTATTATGGAATGGGTCGACCCTAACCACATGTGTAACTCCTTAGGTCAGCCTCAATCCCAAGTGGACACTCAGGAAATCCTATAAATAGAAGCAACCTCAAGCTCATTTCATCACAATGATCAAGCCATCTTCTATTCTTCTCTTTTGCCTTAGTTCGCATAGGTTCGATGGAAGGAGTTCACTCAAGGGTCTGAAATCACAGGCGTGATGCTCGCACTGATCTAGGGCTTTATAGTTCCTAAATGCTGGCATAGAACTAGGCATTTTAGTCCCTGAACACTAACACACAATGGTCAATATAGCATCTAGAGAACCCTAGATGTTGGCATAGAATCCTATGAGAATTTCTAGGGTTTCAGAGGTAGATCTAAAGGTACCGATCCCCAGACGCTCACACAGAGTGGTCCTGAGAGTTTCCAAGCCATCTCGAACACACACATAATAATTGGAAGAGAGTGTCTTAGGGTTTTGGAGCATTTATGGTGATTTTTACCTTGGATGCATGCATAGAATGGTCTGGGAGAATCCAGACTACCCTATACGTTGGGATATAGTTCACAGAGAGCGTCCAAATCTGCTATAGACACTCGCATAGCTCCTTCTGCCTACGTTTAGGACTCAAAGACGAGATTTTAGTATTTCAAATATTTCACACAGTGTTCAGTAGCATTCGGCACAGTGACAGTAGTAGCCAGTAGTTGTCTATAGTCAGTGATAGCATATTACATTCATCAAAATCAGGGTTTTGTTTTCAGGCATGATTAGATTTGTTTCATGGATATCATAGTAGTTTAGTTGCATAGATAAAGTTATGGATCAATGTAGTCTCTTATTTTGAATCATTTGATGACTATCTAAGAAGAAAAATATTTGCAAGGGTTTCCCCATAGTGGGTTTTGCCCTTGTCTCGGACCAATCCTAGTGTCTCTATGTGTGTGCATTATTTTCTTCTAGTGTTTCTTTATGTTTCGTTGCATTGATGATGATGATGTTTTTATTTCTATATAATTGCATATGTTGATGAATAATGGTGTAGATTTGAATAATGTAATGATGATATGGGGTGAACTTAATGTATTAATGAAGAAATCCAGTTATCAAAGCAAAGAAAAATGTATCCCTATGAAAATTAACATTGTGGATTTTATCTCTCTCATTGAGAGAGGAGAGCTGATGAGATGGACATTCTCCCTGTGTCTTCATGACCTTGGTTGGAGGCTGGTATGATATTTTCCCTGTGTCATCTTGACCTTGGTTGGAGAAGTTCTCCCTGTTTCATTATGACCTTAGCTGGAGAATGGTTTGAAAGATCGAATAACATCATGGACTAACATTCTTCATGTGTCTTGTAATTTTACCTGATTAGGGAGGTTATCCGTGTGTCAAATGCATAGACCTTGGTTGAAGAATGGTCCGGTGGACTGACATTCTTCCACTGTCATTGTATAATTACTTGATTAGGGTTGTATTCCCTGTGTCACTTTGACCTAATTAGGAAGAATGGTCTTATGGACAAACATTTTCCTGTGTCATTACATAGTGACCTGATTAGGGTTGTATTCCATGTGTAACTTTGACATGTATAGGAAAATGGTCTGGAAAAGGACAATCATTCTCTATGTGTCATTTTATAGTGACCTAATTAGGGAGGTTATCCCTATTTCACATTGACCGGATGAATGGGTGTAGAGGTTGTAGCGCTCTGATCTCTTTCTAGAGTGAGTTTGTTTTTCCATATGTCAAGGGTACTTACTAGGTTATGACAATGTGTTTTATGCTAGTGGTGATATTAATGATGATGCTTATCTTAATCTTGATGATCCTTTATTATAGAAGTATTCAACTTGAGAACATCTTGATAGCCATATTGAATACCTCCCTAATTAAAAAGGAGTGTTGAATTTTATAACTAGGCTTGGTCTTCATAATATTATGTATTTGAGTAAAAAAAATAAAATTTATCATGTCCCCTTCGGAAATTTAAAATAAATTAAATTAAATTTTTAAGTATAATTTTAGTGTCTTCGTGTTGACCAAGTCGACCCTCTAGAAGACACAATTTCATGCCCAAAGGATGAGACCCTTTGCATGAATGAACAACTATGTATTGGCATCTATACTACATCACTTTGCAACCAGTTTGGGTTCTTCTGTGGACAAGAAATTTGGACATTTAAGGCAACTTGTGTGTGACACCAAAGGAAATTTTCAGACAGTTTGGGTACAACATCTCAAGAAATTATGAGGCACTTCACATGTTTTTTTTGACATAGTATTACGGATAGGCATGTGGCAGAGGTGTGACAAACATATGATAACTTATGGACAAAATTTCATGAAGTTTGATGATAAAGGGATAACTTCGCACTTGGAAGTATTACTGGTTAGCTTGTATATGACTTGGATTTCTCTCTTTGATAAAGATTCTAAGGAAATGATTGTTGGGATTTCCCCTTGTGGGTTTTTCCCTAGACTCTAGCCTAATTTCTAGTGTCTCTTGTCTTTTTGTGCATTGTACTTGTATAATTGCTTGATGACTTAATTAATGAAGTACATTATAAATGGAAAAGCATATATATAAACAATCACAAGTAATTATCATGATTAGAAATTCTTGTTTACAAATGAATTTCCAATAGGTAAGGCCTTGGCCCTCCATGTGAACTTCAAAAATCAAAATCTTGTTGGTCTCAATTAGGTCCATGTTGTGTATATAGGAATCAAGTTCAATGCCTTTGAGAGCATAATCAAATTTATATATCAGCAATTTAGTGTTTAGCATGAACGTTTGCAAAATAAGTTTAGTGAATAATGGGTTGGGGTTGGGACTTTATTGGGCTTGTTTTTAATAAATGGTCAATTGTTGGAACATACTCATCATATCAAACGTCATTGTGGCTTGGAACCCTCATGGTTGTCAAAGGTTTTGTTGTTGTTGAGTAATTATGGTTTCTATATATAGGATTTGTTGACTCTCTATGTGTTTCACAATGTCTTAAGCAAGGAAAGGGTCCTAGGACTTTCTTGAACCACTAGGGATTTTATTGTGAACTTTGAAACTTATGATATGTTTGAATAGATATTGTTTTATGCTTGGAATAATCATAAGGAAAAATAAGAGAAATTAAAACATAAATGAACATAATTAATTATTTTTAAAAGTGATGTTCCATTCAACATAATTTTAGGAACTCTTTGTTGTCTACATCTCCCCAAGGGAAAATCTTCATCTTATGACTGTATTCTCACAACTTAGAAATCTTGAAGAAAGATTCTAATTAGAAGTATAAATCTAAAGGATGCTAGAATGATTTTGAAAATCCATGATCTTAATACATTGTTATTAATTGTTATGAGTGCTCTACAAATGTTGCAAAAAGATGCTCACACATAATAATTAACAAGAAAGAAAATAGTATTATCAAAAGTGTGAACATGATGTATATTCATATATATTTTTGTTTCTATTAATCTAGAGGAGGAGATCAATGGTTGGAGTTATTTAAGTTAGGCCCAAGTTCAAATCTAGTAGCATAGTGTCATAGCTCATAAGTCAACATCTAGCACAAAACATATGACTTAGCAAGGGCATAGTATAAAATATGAAGTGATCAAAATTAACCAAATCACCAATAAAATAATAAAGTGAGTTGAGTGATCAATTTAAACTAAACCACCTAAAAGAAATTAAGATAAAATACAAAATGCACTAAAATATGTGAAAATGAATCTAGAGAAAATATGTGAAAATGAATCTAGAGAATGTATCTCATACAAAAAACTAACTACATTTATTTGATTCCAATTTGCTTTCATTCTCAATAAAGTTGACCTAAGCCTTATGTGCAAAAAAGTAATCATAATATTGCAATCATTAAAATGCATAACTAAAATATGTACGATATAATTTAAAATATATATAAAATATATATACTTTATTAACAAAAATACAATACTATAATATAAAATATCTAAATTTAAATATGTATTAAAATATATATATTTGCAAAAATATTTATATTAAAATATACATTTAATAAATTAAAATATTTCCAACATTAAAATATTATTTCTTAATACATTGTTATTAATTGTTATGAGTGCTCTACTCATGTTGCAAGAAGATGCTCACACATAATAATTAACAAGAAAGAAAATAGTATTATCAAAAGTGTGCACATGATGTATATTCATATATATTTTTGTTTCTATTAATCTAGAGGAGGATATCAATGGTTGGAGTTATTTAAGTTAGGCCCAAGTTCAAATCTAATAGCATAGTGTCATAGCTCAGAAGTCAACATCTAGCACAAAATTTATGACTTAGCAAGGGCATAGTATAAAATATTAAGTGATCAAAATTAACCAAATCACCAATAAAATAATAAAGTGAGTTGAGTGATCAATTTAAACTAAACCACCTAAAAGAAATTAAGATAAAATACAAAATGCACTAAAATATGTGAGAATGAATCTAGAGAAAATATGTGAAAATGAATCTAGAGAATGTATCTCATACAAATAACTAACTACATTTATTTGATTCCAATTTGCTTTCATTCTCAATAAAATTGACCTAAGCCTTATGTGCAAAAAAATAATCATAATATTGCAATCATTAAAATGTATAACTAAAATACATATGATATAATTTAAAATATACAATATAATATATATATTACTTTATACAAATACCATATAATATAATAAATATCTAAATTTAATATATATTAAAATATATATATTTCAAAAATTATATATTAAATATACATTTAATAAATTAAAATATTTCCAACATTAAAATATTATTTAATCTTTATTTTTATTACAAACCTGACATAATTAAGTTATTATTAACCCTAGCAATTCAAATAATTGTGAACCATATGAAATCAAACAATTATTTAATTGTGAACCATATGAAATCAAATAATAGAAATAATTGTGAGTCATATAAAATCAAATAATAAAATTAAAAGACATAAAATCAAACAATAAAGTCAAAAAAAATATCTATACCCACTCAAACCTAATGAATATAATTTCAAACAAACCTAATAAATGTAATTTCAAACAATCTTCGTGAATACAATTTTTGTCAACCATCAATGTAAATTTTGTTAATCCAATCCACATAGCATATGAATCCAATGCACATAGAATATGAGGACAACATTATAACACTTGATAGCAAGACTATGATAATAAAAAAATTGAAGTTGTGGTAACACAAAGATTTAAATCAAATCCAAAGATTAAAATAGTTTTTTTATACATAATAACTAACATGCTTTAAATATTATTTTAAAGATAAATATATTGGAAAAATATAATTAAAAGTATTATTATAATAAATAAATAATAATTAATTTTTTTTAAAATTTTTATAAATTAAAGAGTGAGATTTTTTGTTGCAAAATAACAAAATATTTAATAATTAAAAAAAATTATTATAATATTTTTTAAAATGGGATTTTTTATTATATATTATGTTGTAATGTATTTATAATCGATGAATGTATCAATTTATTTTTTTTTTAAGGTAAAAATTTTACATAATGTTGTAAATGTTATTTATAATTCCAGAACATTCTATTTTGGAAGTTGGAAAAAAATGATTTGTAAATATTTTTCCAGAAACCAAATATGATATATATGGAATAGGTTAATGAAGGTAACATTTCGTTTATGCAGTTTATTATATTATTATGATAAGATACGTCTATATTATTTAATACTGTTATATAAAATATATTTTAATATAATATTTTGGAAGTTGTTAATAGTAAGTTTTTAATAATTAAAATTGAAATGATTTTTTAATAACATAAAATTCAAATTAAAATATCAATTAATCATAAATTATTTTTTTTAATTTGATATTTTTAATATTTTTAATAAATTACTAATTTTTTTTTTAATTTTTGTTAATAATAAAATTAATAATGATGAACAATTTTTGTTTCTAAAAAGAGTGTTAAAAAATTCTTTATATATTTCTACTTAAAAATTTACTTAATTTTTTTATCAATTAATATATAAATTTTCTGTATTTATATTTTAAATATTTTTATAAAAAAAATTAAAATTCTCATAGTAATATTTTATGAAGTTTCTTAAATTAATTTGTAATTTATTTACATATATAGAAAAGAGATTTTGCACTCGCTTTTTATCCGCGCCTAACGCTTGATTTAAAGGAAATCTGGTCATCTGCAGAATTTCGAAAATATCATATTTTATTATCCAATGACACTTCGTTTTCACGACATCCGGCCATCTGCAGAATTTCGAAAATATCATAATTTTTGGCATCCAAAGAAACATCCCTAGAACTGTCCTGCGGAAGTATCCTGAGAGTGTGAATGCTTCGACTTGTACAACCAGGTATCGTACCAAAGTGAGCAACTTGCGTTGATATTCTACCCAGAATTTCCTAAGATGCATCACTCCACTTGACTTCCCTGTCAATCTGAGGGGAAGCCTGACTGTACTCATCACCAATTCCTACCCAAATTTTCCAGAGATGTATGCCTCCACTGATCTTCCGGTCACTCTGAAAGAAGACCTGCCTCTACTCATCACCCATTTCTACCCTGACTTGGAAGGCTGCCTCTGTTCATCACCAATTTCTTCCCTCGCTTTTCAAAGATGAATAACTCCAAATACCTTCCTGTCAGTCTGAGAGAAAACCTGCCTGTGACCATCAACATAGACGTCCCACTTTCCTAAGGCCCCATTGTCACTTGAAACCTTTGCATCTGACATGCTGCTTTCTCTCCCCAATAATATAGTTCGAAGAAGGCATGATGAATACAGCCAAGCAACTTGACCGCCATTGGGATTCCACCTGTAACCCATGATCAGCACCTTGCTCTTGTGGAAGATAATTTCTTGCCCGTAATCTATTTATTATACTTTTGTGAGTTTTCTTATTTGTTTAAATCATAAGTTTGATCTGAAGACTAAGTAATCTGATTGTTTTAATGAAGTTTTTTAAAGAAATTTTTGGGTTGAATTTGTGTAAAAGTGATGTTTAAATCATACGTTTGACTTGACATTTTAGTAATCAATTTGA
This sequence comes from Pinus taeda, assembly GCA_000404065.3. Classification (NCBI taxonomy): domain Eukaryota; kingdom Viridiplantae; phylum Streptophyta; class Pinopsida; order Pinales; family Pinaceae; genus Pinus; species Pinus taeda. Next base: position 111,495 of record APFE030657326.1, read on the forward strand.
GAGTTTTAAGGGAGTTTTTTTAATGATATTTTTGGGTTGAATTTAGGTACAATTTACTGATTTTTTTAATCACAAGGTTTAATTGAACTTTCAGTAATGTGAGTGTGTGAGTGTTTTAGTGGACAATTTTTAAATATTTTTTTGGGTTGAATTTATGTACAATTTACCAGGATTTGTTTGAATCACAAGTTTGAATTAAAGTATCAATATTGTGACTGTTTTAATGGAGTTTTTTTTAATATTTTTGAAGATGAGGAATTTATATGCACAATCAAAAGTATAAGAGGAATTTTTCAGGATGCTGAATCTATATGTATATAATCAAAAATACATCTTAAAAGCATAGTCCAAAAATGTAGTAAATTGGCTCAGAAAACAATGGATTTACTGGCAAGATTTTGGTCAAATCTTGCAAAAAAAAATGGAAATCTCCTCCCTGTCAAGCTTCAAGATTTTGGGTGCCCTTAGAGTTTTTGATGGTGTTCAATCCCTTTCCACCATCAAAAACAAGATTTAAGCAGTCTTACCATCAAAGTTTTTAGGAAAAAAAAATCGAATTCTAGTCTCCAAACCAATTTACTCAATAAGTAAACAACTTCCATTTTAAATAACAAAAAATAATAATTTTACCAAAAAATATTCCACGACATTCCCACCTAAAATTCCAAAAAAAACCTCCCACACTAAATCACATCACATTCCCACCTAAAATTCCAAAAGACCACCCCACACCACCACCCCCACACCACATTGGCCTCACATCCTGATAACAAAAACAGTAATTTAAATATCCTGACAGATAACTCTTAGGATAGTTTACTCAACCAAAAAAATATTGAAAAGTTAAAAGCGGTCATTGTCATGTTGCATATATAAGAGCTGAGTGCAGAAATCAGATGGTCAAACAGCGTGTCCCATAAACTATCTTAAACAGGTATACATGCAAAATGCAGTACACGGCACTTTTGGTGAAGCGTGGCACTGATCTAGGTCACCACGATGCAAGGCAAAATCGTCGGCGACCCGGAGTCAATGGCGTCATATGCCTAGTTGTCATAACAGACGAAAAAGGAAGGAATCAGAGACATGATATGATAAAGGACGCCCACCCTACTAGCTATTATGAATAACACAAAGTAGCTCTGAAGTCTACAAAGGGGAGGAGGAGACTGAATCATATAGCGCCAAGTCCTCCTACGGCACAATGAGCAATCTGAATGGAGTCGGCAATAGCAATTGCGATGACGGGTGTTGCAGGCCTCTGCATGTGGTTGCGTTTGCATATCCCTTGCAGGGCCACATTATTCCCATGTTTAATTTCGCAAAGAAGCTTGCAGCCAAGGGCGTTATTGTCACGTTTGTTAATACAGAATCTTGCCATGCCAACATCATCAAGGCCCATAATGGCGAGGATCCTTTGATCTCCTTTGCCAGGAGCTCGGGCCTCGACATACGCTCTGCTCAGGTTGGCGATGGACTGCCCGTGGAATTTGACAGATCGTTGAATCATGACGAGTTTGCGGAATCCTTGCGGACTAATATGATTCTGCACGTTGAGGAGTTCCTC
>APFE030657329.1:0-71810 GCA_000404065.3 Pinus taeda
CATTTTGATATAATGGATTGGTTCATGAGCCTACTTTGATCATATATTGTCTTCCATCTATATTATAATGTTGTGTGTTTGGAAACATGAATGAAAATCTTTAAAATTATTTTTAAAATCTTCAAAATTATGTTTTTTATTAAAAAACTAAATATTTAATGTATTTTTTACAACGACCGAGTCATTGAAAACGAGCCGGCCGAGTCATTACCGTTTCGGAGTCGGAGTCGGAGTCATTGCTCGGCCGAGTCGGAGTCGGAGTCGGAGTTTTAAAACATTGGTCTGGAGAAATCAAATCATCCCCTTGTGCCATTATTTGAGACTAACTGTGGCAGCACAGAAGCCTGAGACAAAATTAAGGGGACTATCAATCTAAGAAGTCTTCTTTGAGACAGCAAGGTCCCACTGAAGCTCTGTCATCAGCCACAGATTACCCCTGCGGTTTTACTTATAGCAGCAGATCCCTTTGAAGATTGAATCGGGCAATGAACCTTTGCTAAGGGATCAATTGTGGCAGCAGATCCCTTCTGAGGGTCAGCTGTGACAGAGAATCCTTGCTGGAAGGTCAATTGAGGCAGCAAATACATCTGACTATCAATTGTGGCAGCGGAATCCCTTCTGAAGACTGGTCTGGGACAGCAAGGCCTATTAGTAGTCAGGACAGCAACACGGTCTGTTAGGGCTCTCTGATGATAACAAGGAAGCAGTCGGAGGTGGCAGAGCTGTGAAGGCAAATTGAGCAGCAACAGAAAGATCCTGTAAGCTGGTTAGTTGTGTTGCTGATAGGGTAATTGACATTGTAATCTTTGTAAAAGAGTGTTACTGTTTCTAAATTGTTGAACGCTGTACCTGCCGGTGTAACAGCCCTAGGAGTGAGACTGTGAAATTGTAACTTGCTATGTACTGTCGGCATTGTTGTAAAATCATCTACTTGTTTACATTGTTGTGCATTCAATGTCATCTCTGTTGAATTGAAAAGGGTTATTGTGAGACTGGTACAAATTTGTCATGTGCTCTTTCCAACCCTAAGGGCAATTTTACCCTAACGGATATTACAGAGTGATTTTGCATGCATGTTTGAAGGGATGGAATTTGCCAAAGGCCTGCTTAGGGAGTGCACCTTGCTTAGAAAGATTTATGCTAATCTTTGCCACTACATTCAAAGATGAGCACCTTAAAGTTTTTTACTTCTACTAAAAACAAGTGGGGAGGTTATTTTGATTTGGTGAACTCTGGGTGTCAGTACATGCATGTACCACAACAGGTACATCTGAAAACTGTGCTCTGGTGACATTACCAACTCAGATTTCATGATCATAATTATTAATCAGTTTTATTTTGGGAAGATGAGCGCTCAGATCAGCCTGTTGACAGCAGGTTTTGATTACAGTTTGAAAAGAACTGTAGAATTTGTTAAGGAAGTGCAACTCAAGATAGCAGATTATGTCTGTTTTTGTAAACATTCATGCATGAATATTAAAAAACTATATTTTGGTATATATATATATATTTTTTTTTTATTAAATATATATAAAACGTGTCCCCCGTGTCTTTTTTCCAGGTCGCTGCATTTCGTATTGAATACTCGTATTTACGTGTCCTCCGTGTCTCGTGTCCTGACTCCTCGTGTCATGTGACTTAGATCTCCACATATATGGCAGATTTGATATGTTGTGCTAAGTGGCTGAGGCAAGCTCTATGAGAGAGGCCTAATTGTTTGCATTATGTACAATCCCAAGTAGTTCTAATTGTTTGCAACTTGTATTGAATGATTCTTACGATTCAGTAATTCTGTGTTTTTAAATGACTGTAAAGACAATTATAAAAGACAGCATGCTCCAAACAATAGTGGAAGCTTAATTTGAAAATTCTTTCGTGGGAACATTACTTGTTGAGATTGTTGGTCATGTTGATTTAGTGCCTATTTCTGCGTAATGTCAACATTACTATATATCTGCCATAATGATTATCTTTTTTTGTGATATGGAAATGTTTTGATCTCTCTGTTAAATTTATTTCATATTTAGTTTTTTGTGGTATCTAATGATATGGATTTCTGTGTGCTTTCTCTTTTAGGATGTTTCTGCAATGAAGTTTAATGTACTGGTCACTACATATGAGTTTGTTATGCGAGATCGGGCAAAGCTTTCTAAAGTAGACTGGAAATATATCATAATCGATGAGGCACAGCGCATGAAAGACAGAGATTCACGCCTTTCACGTGATTTAGATAAGTTTCGGTGTCAAAGACGGCTGCTTCTTACAGGAACACCATTGCAGGTTTGTATTATTTGTGCTCTTCTTACCTTCCCACTTGGATTTTACTTATATTATAGACAATTTTTGCAAGGTGATGATTGCAGTTTGCAATGCCTTAAGGATGACTGCCATGGCCCATTCCTTTATTTTTGTTTTTTGATCCAAAAGCCACACCGTATTTGATCAGTATTTGTGGTGATGATTATCTGTCAACTGTTTAACTAAACTCATCCATGAATGTCTAAAGTTTAAACACAAAAAGTTACGAAATCTTGGTGGCTGAGATATTCTGTCCTCCAAGGTGTTTAAAATCACGGATTAACAATTGTATTTTTCCATTTTATCTGTTTATCGTTGGTGTCTTCCCGTGTCTGGATCATTTATTTTCAGCGTTATTTTGCTTGTTTCTTTTGAGCCTCCGAAATGTTGCTTATTCTTGGACTGCGATATCCAGTTTCAACCAAACTTGCTCTACTATATAGGTTTCTTCTGTTTTGAAAATGGTGAGCCTGTTAAGAAATGATACGTTCGTGGTGTAAGATCATAGTCAGACCTCTTCAGGTTGAAACCTATAGAACAGAATGTTTTGATACCTGTTGTTCCGCTGTATATAATAAACATGCTGACTTTGTGTGTAGAATGAGGATCTCGGCAGCAGCTGTACTTTTAGTCCAGTAGGACATGATAGGCAGGAGATCTTATTTGCTGAATTATATGTTGTTTGGCTTTGGGAATAGTTCCTTAAATATTTTTGAAGGTCTTATTTGTGGACACTATAACGTGTGGCATTATTTCCATGTGTGTCACATACTAAATTGTGTCTATTTAAAAATCTTTCCCTGGTGCAGTTTATCCATTCTTGAAATTTATCTTTTAGGTCCATCTACAACCTGTCCCTACTAGATTAAATGTTAATTTATCACATAGCCATCTCATTTCATACATTCTTTTTTTTGAGCTGATAGGTTGACAAGGCGCTTTGTGATTTGTTTGGATAAGATATGATAAAGAATGCCAACCAATTTTCTCTTTGTTTCCATTTTGGTTTTTCCATTGGACAATTAATGTGTTGAGGTATACATGTGTTTTTCTTGAATAGCTATGCTAATTTTCTCTTGGTTGCCATTTTCTTTTTTCCATTGGATGATAGGCATGTTAAGGTATAGATGCATGTTTTCTTGAGTCACATGGGGACGTGTCTTGTCTCATAGCAGATGTGTTCCTTGCGTTTCCTTGATCTTAGGGATAGGGCTAGACATCCTATTTTCTATGATCTTAGGGTGGATATTGTTCTTGTTTTGATGATGATAACTAGTTTTCCTTTTTGATGATGATAACAACTAGTTGTCCTGTTGTTGAGAATGTATATATCGATGTTTCCCTTAATGATTTTCTATAAGAACAATTTTTTGCAACTAATAATTACTTCCAATGATATCTAATATTACTTTAGCATACCCCAGAACATCATTAAGTAATTACTAGAAAATTCAATTGTAAATGACATAAACTGGTAAGATCTCAGTAGAATAGCCCTGCACAATAGACACTAGAATTTTTTCCCTGGGAAACCCAATCTTGGGAGAAAACCCAACGATCTTTTCTTGGAGAAATTGTTCAGTTCAACAAAAGTACAATTGAATATTTACAAGTCAAACATGGTCAACCCAGACCAAAATTACAGCACTGGTCAAACATGGTCAACCCAGATCAAAATTACAGCACTAGTCAAACATGGTCAAATAAAATGAAAATCAACCTTCTGGAATACTCGGTCAATGCTAGTGAAGGCTTCCAAGTAGCAATGAAGTCAATGTAGGTCAAAGGGGCTGAAATTCTGCTTGAGGCTAGCTCGTATCTACGGTCAAACTTCAAGGTGCCCAAAAAGAGGCCCATATTTGTATGGTCAATACAACCTTCTTAGTCAAAACTCATCCAAAATTTAGTCAAAACATTAGTCAAACAATAATTCAATATCTTTGTCAAACCTAAGAAGTCCTCCTCTTTATGTCGCGCATGTGAACATAACAATAGTAGGTGTGGTGATGATCCGAATTCTCCAAATGTTGGAGGTTGAATTGGTATTTATAATGGTCAAAAGAGGTGGATTTTGATCAAGGGCCACACCCATCACCCATTCACATGGTGGGGCTGAGTTGACCTTTTGAAACCTACATGAGTTCATACATGTTCTTTCTTTTAATTTTCTTTCATGAGCTGACTTGTGTTGCTGGGGAATGCCTGTCGCAACTACCCAAAAATCAACATCCCTATGATAAGGAAACCCTTTGTTGTTTTATTATTATTATTGGGGTTTCTTTTGTACTACTGGGGGATGCCTTTTACACTACCTTATTGTGCCTTTTGGCAACTTGTACTATCGTTTTCCATTGATCTTTTTAGATTATCAATGGATATTACAATAATTTCGTTTCATTTGATTTCTTTAAGGTAAGCTCCCCACAAAATAGGGGGGATGTTTTTTGTTGTCTTGGTGATGACCAGTGAGAGCTTGGATGTCACTCATTTGTGTTAGGTTGGCAAGGTGTTCCCCTATAACAATGAGCTTAATTGTAAATGGAAACAAGAGTTTGTTGAATACAAAATAAATGCACCACTCAAAATAAAAATATGTTGAATTGGCATTGTGATTTGGAGAAACATAGAGAAATCAATTCTAAAATATAATAATTATATACATTGGTAAATATGTAATAGTAGAAGAAAATGTTTATGAGAAAGCGTGTAATATTGAAGAATCCGTGACATGGTGTTGTGGCTAACAAGCCAATACATTTGTTAACAATGATTTTGGCCAACCAATTAGCAATTTTGTTAGAAGAAAACTCTTACAAATTTTAAGTAAATAGTAATTTTCAAGACAACACATTTGATGAGGACCATTGGATGCCTTCTGAACTTAATCAGTGTGCATACTATGTCAAATTCCTACAAGTTGAATATCATTTATCAATTGGAATAATCATTTGGAAGGGAACTCCTATATTGGTTAGGAAAAACTTCATGGAAATAAGAAGGATTGACTAATAGTAAATGATTTAACCAAAATAGCAAAAATTATGACATCTTATTATAAAAGATAAAGTTATATAATCCAATGATGAGCTATAATAGGATCATGGTTATGGTTTTAAAAGATGAGCTAGGTTCATATTGCCTAATTCAACGTTAGGTTGGATTTTCTGAAAATTAAATAAAATGGAAGAAATTTGGGGAGGAAAAACATTTGGCTTGTAAGCCTCTATTTCAGTTATAGATGTGATTTTGAACAATATTTAAACTGAATTTTTTTGTGCTTTAATGGCTCAAGTTTCTAACATAATATGAAGGTAATAATAAATTTTGTTGTATAATTAGAACATGTGGGTATGATGGCCATCTTTGGTTACAAGTGTTTGGATCAATTTGTGTTGGGAAGGAAATCCAAGTAACCACAACTGGGAATGATTAAACTCAACTCAATGAGCGAAACATAGACATGGTTGTTGGAAAATGGATGAGGGAAACATATTTAATGTTACATTTTTCTTTACTTGACATTTACTTGTGCTGTTAGGTTCTTCTTTAACTTGATTATGCTTATGTTCTTATCATCAAATAAATGCCAAAGCAATGAAAATCACATGAATGCAAGATATAGGCTCCAAGCCAGGGAAAACCCCGTCCAAAGTGGAAAACCCACAAGAACTTTTCTTCTTATCAACTTCAAATGAGAATTTGAAGACCAAATTCTAGACCTGGCCTCCCACCAAAATCAAGTCGACCAACTTTCCTTCCCATACAAGATCTTCATAATAGCGAAACACAAATCAAATCTTCGTAGGCTCTTCTAGCCTCTTTGCTTCCTTCGTAAGTTGCAGGCAATAACTTCACAGGCACTTCTAGCCTCTTCACATCCTCATAAGTAGTAGACCACATGTCCATAAGATGTGTATCTATTCTGTCCAAGGCATTCAAAGTACCTCCTATATACCCCCCTTCGAAAAGGCTCTTTAAGCCCTTCTCAAGGTCGACATGAGTAGGCTGGCCGGCTTATCATTTGGAGCCCTCTAGGCACATTCAATTACAAAAATAATATTTCTTTCTTTGATCTAAGAGCCTAATAGAACCTTTTACATAATGACAATAACAATTTAACTCATGACAATCGCTATAGGCATGTAATGGATGCCTTGACCTATTTGACCAATGACCCAAGCATGAAACCCATGCTATCGAAAATCTTTTCTTTTACATCTTCTTTCTTCTTTTGATCAATACATATGAATTATATAAATGCCAATTATGAAAACCAAACTGGTTACATTCCTCAACACTTCCTCTTAATGAGGGAGGTATTCATAATTGTCCGATCGGTACAAGGACAATACTCCCTCTGAAAAGTTCTCATAAGAAGGTAATCATAAACATCATGCACAATGCTAGGGATCTAGATACCATCTAGGTTGACTGCCAAGGTATCAACCAATCTAGGTACCATCTAGGTTACTTGCCATGATAGTATCCCAACAAGACACAGGTGTCATCTAGTCCACTTGCTAAGGCACCAGGGGTCATCTAGTCTACCTGCGAAGATACCAACCGTAACAGGGTTTTAGTTATCATCTAGGCTACCTTCCAAGATACCAACTCAACAAGGATCTAGGTGTCATCTAGGCGACCTGCCAAGACACCATCTTAACATGGATCCATGTGTCATCTAGGCTACTTGCTAGGACACCAACCCTAACTGGGTTCTAAGTATCATCTAGGATACGTGCGAAGATACCAATAGGGATCTAGGTACCATCTAGGCTACCTGCCAAGGTACCAATCCAACTACGGTTCTAGGTATCATCTAGGCTACTTGTCAAGATACCAACCCTAACAGAACCATCACACGAGCTATTCAACATAAGGTACAACAACTTGTCACTAACACATGAAGTATATCCATCATCATTCTCTTTCAACCAAGGAGGATATACACAAAAGGGGATATATCCAAGCTCCTTGTCAACTAGGGAGATGTGTACAAAATCAACTACTTTGTTCTTCTAGTGGAGATCATAGGCTATTGGTTAGGAAAAACTTCATGGAAATAAGAAGAGTATTGATTTACTTCTCAAGGAAAATGAACTTCTAGAACATATCAGAGGGAATATCACTATCCCCGCTAAGGAACAAACCCAAGCCTTAGCCAAGTACAATAAGGATGAGACAAGAGCTCAAAGGATTCCAATAGAATCTATCAAGGATTCTCTCATTCCTTATGTCTCCAAATTTGAACATCAAAAGAAATCTATGATAAACTAGTAGAGCTATTCTAGATAACAACAGTTGGAGAAGTGATATCTCTAAGAAATAAATTGTACAAGATGAAGATATCAAAGGAAGGAATAGCTCCCTACTTCATGAAGATCTCTAAGATGAGGGATCAACTTCAAGAGCTAGGGGAAGTCATGTTCGACAAAGAAATGACAATTGTAGTACTCAATGCTCTACTTGAGGATTGGTGCAACTTCACATCAAGCATATATGCCAAGAAGGAAGCTACCACATTAAGTGAAATGTGGTCTTTATGCAAGACAGAGGAAACCAAACACAAAGAAGGAAGATGTGGGATCAAAGGTGCAAGCATTTGTTGCTACCATGGCCAAGAGAAAGGGAAATTTTGGCAAATATGGTCCACAAAGAACAAACAACAAGGATATGTCCAAAGTCCAATGCTTTGGATGTCAAGAATATGGACACTACAAAAGGAATTATCAAAAGGAAAAGGGAAGAAGCTCATGTAACTCAGGATATTAAAGAAGACAAGAAGCAAAAGAAGGAAGATCCTTCAGATTTCTATTATGACTAAATCAAACTCTTTACTTAGGTCATCTTTCAAAGGTTTGAGTAGTATAGCAGCATGTAAAAATAGAATAGGATGCATGGTTAAAAATATATCTTCTAGAATATAAGAGCATGGTAGATATAGCTCAAGATATTCATGTAGAAGCGGCATACCTAATATAGGACCTCATCCACTATGAAATGAAAATTGATCATGAGCAAGAATTTTAAAAGGCCTCCATCATCAAAAGAAATGTTCCACCAAGACTGCAGTGCGGGGAGAAGCGGGTGCGGGAAGATGCACAGGGGGGACGTGTGGGAGTACCCTCAAATTTTAGAGAAATTTTGGAAGTGCAGGGAGACATCGAGGTATATAATTTTAAATGAATGATGAGGATGGATCAATGATTCAATTGTCTATTTAATATTTGTATGCTTTCATTGCTCACTGTTCAATAATGAAAGCATAAAAATATTAAATAAACAATTGAATCATTGATCCATCCTCATCATTCATTTTGATAAATACATCATTCATATGACATACTCAAGTCTCATTATTGAATTATTCATACATAGCATGAGATTCGATAAAAAATCAATAATGAAATATTCAAATACATTGATCCATATCATTCACTAAATTTAAATTTAAATACATTGATCCATAATAGTGATTGTGTTTTCATTAAATTTAAAAATTATTAAAATTTAAAAAATTTAAAACATTATGATTAAACATGACAAAATAGACTTAAAAAAGAAATTACAGCACTGTTCGTTGTTCATTGTTACAACGAAAAATAAATTTAAAAACTACAACGATGTTCGCTATTCAAACTTCAGTGTTCAACCAAAAATTAAAAATTAAAACACAAGCAATGTTCATTGTTTACCTGAAGGTCGATGGCATAAGCACAGGTCAGCAAATGAAAGTTTCAGTGAGCAGGTCGATGGGCCACAGCATCACGACATAGGGGTCAACGACAATGGCAGTGTGGCACAATGCACACACTGGAAGTCGACAGCAAAGGAGGATGGCTGGGCGGTGGCTGGAAGTCGTGGGCAAAGGAGCAGCGTGCAGGTTGCAGGCTAAAGCAACTGCAAGTGCAGGGTGACTCTAGAGCAAATGGCGTCCACTCTCGAGTCTCGACAAACCAGTCTCGACGGCGAAAAGAGGATGGCTGGGCGGCGACTCAGCTCAGCGTCTTCACCATTCCTTTGAAATGACTATGACTCACGAGTGTTCCATTTAAGTTGTAACTTTCATTTTATTCAACCTAGGTTTTAGACTTTTAGTTATTTAATATTTTTTTGTTCTATTTAGTTTTAATTTTTTTTTTTTTTAATTGTTTAGATTTTAGATTTTTTAATTCTTAATTTGGGCCTTATTAGACAAATTTAAAGGGGCACGCCCAAAAGCACCCTTTTTGAAGGGGGCGCCCAAACGCACCCTTTTTGGTGTGACTAGACTCCCACACTAGGGAAATGCACCCCCTTGCGTCTCCCCAAGACTCCCCAAAATGGGTGTCTGGGGAAATGCACCCCAAGAGACTCCCCATCCTGGGTGTGAGGGGTGTGTACACCCGACCCTAGGGAACGCATCCCCGTGGAACACTGATCAAAAGAAAGAAACATTTGCAGGGTAAGGGTCTCTAAGATCCTCTAATGGAATCTTCAAAAGAATATTCATGAATAAGCAGCAGACGTCTCATTAGGAGTCCCATTCATGGGATTCAAGAAAAGAATGATATGCAGGCAAGCTGAGATGAAGCAAGAAGGGCCACACCATAGACAATCAAATGAAGCCAAGATGATCAAAGGAGAATCAAGATGAGGTATGTATGCATCAAAGTTTAGTCATGTTATCATATGTACATCATTGAATCATGGGAATAGTTCAATGACATGATAAAGTATGAAAGAATATCTTTCACCAATAACATGCTCGAAGGCATGTGCTACAATGCAATCAAGGTCAACAAAAGGAAATACAAAAAGTGCAAAGATGTCATGATGAAGAAGCCATCCAACAAAACTTAATGTTCAAGCAATAACAAGATGAAGTCATGAAGGGCTACTCAACCGAAGCATGTGAACAAGCAAGTTCAACGAAGCATCCATGAGAAGAGTATTCTAAACCATGGACAAGATGACAAAGGAGTAGCTAGATGACAAGAGATCCCAATATGTGACAAGAACACCACTTTCCACAAAGGAAGCAATGACATGACAAACCAAGAAGTAAAGTGATCGATGGATCGTGCACTACCAAAAGGACTTTTGAACCGAGACTTCATGACATCGAAGGAAAGAAGAAGATAAAGCAGCGAAAGGACCCACGAAGAAGAAGTTGTTGATGAATGGACAAGTCCCTAGCTAAGAGGGAGTTATAACAAGTTCCCAATTACAGAGGAACTTGGACAAGTACCTTGTCAGAGGATACTTGGGCATGTCTTCCTTAATTGAGAGGAAGTGATAAACACAACATTCTTGTCTTCACTTGGGAAGAAAGAATGGGAGGATTGGGTAATCATCTGGCATCCGATACTCTTTAAGGATGTATAGGGCATCCAAGACAAGAGTAGGCAAGAGGTAAAATATTCTTTGAGGGCTGGGAACCAAAGATAAGAATAGTCCTAGAAGGTCATGCTCAATGAACACCCGGGTGGGTATGTACCTTGAGAGACAATGACTAAGGTGTCTATAAGTCATTGGCCTCGCCAACATTGTGCTCTAATCTATTGATAGATAGAATTGTCGGTCAAGGCCTTGTTGTGGAAACAATGTTGGTTATTATGATGTTATAACAGATGGATTGCAAATCTGGTTTCTCTTATGTGAATTCTTCATGATTCAAATATAGCCAAACAACTTGCAATATTGTATGAATACCTCCCTAGTTAAGAGGGAGTGGTGAAGGAAATGTAACTAGGTTCGGTCTTAAATTTAATTTTGACATTCGTATTTATTCAAGAAAAGAGAAATTATTTTTATATTATATGTCAATGAGTTTCTTACTCATTGAAGTAGGTCAAGCACATGTTTAAGTGCTTCTAGAAAGTCAAAAGGTCAATGTATTTATGTAAGACCCTTAGAGGGCATGTTACACTATGTATAAGGTCAAAGGAATACCTCCAAGACAAGTGCAAGTCCTCTCCATGCAACAACATCCTAAACGAAGAAGAAATTTCATGTCAGCGTAAAGACAACAAGTCAGCCTCAAGTCAGCCTAAAGGATGGACAATCCTCTATAAATAGAGGTTGTCCACTCCCTCTCAACGTCCACCAAGCATCTCTGAAATCAGCGAAGGATAGAAGCCGAGAAGAGAGAGGAAAAGACAAGTCTAAAGGGTCTCCTAAGTGCAGCGAAGAAAGAAGAGGATAAAGCAAAGGTGTAGGACTGTTTCTAGGGCTAGAAACAATGACACGTTTTAAGAAAGGAAGCGTAAATTTGCGAGTATAACAACATCTAGGGAACAGTCCAAGAATCATTATTGGTTGGCTTGGGCTAGAAATTAGGCCTACAAAGGCCTCCCCAGTCAAGCGAAGAAATCTCTCTCTCAAACGAAGGTAAAAGGAACCTAAACTACAAGTATCCCTGCCACACGTGCGACGAAGATAGGGTTGTTGTACAATCATATCGAGTCTGCTCGTACATCTCAATAAACATCTCATTTGGTCAAAGAAGGAAAGAGTCTACTTGAGAAAAGGACATCACTAAGTATAGAAGAGGAACATCTCATATAAAGCTCTCTCAAGAAAGGTCTATCTCTAGACAAGCAGCAAAAAATGAGGACGAAGTGTTGGGGAGCAAAGTGTCGGAAGAAGGAAGTCTGTGCCAAGAACAAAGTGCAGAAAAGAGGAGAGGACTTGACTTGTGCTTGGAGGGCATCCTAGTCAAGGGTCTAGGTTTTGGCATTGATCAATAAGAAGCTCCAATAAAAGAAAATTACCTAAGGATTTTCCTCTCTAAGAGAGAGAGGTTTTGGCCCTGGCAGAGAGCCAACATTTGTGTTCTTGTCTTTATGTTTTTGGTAGCAGTTTGATGAAACACACACACACTAATAATAAGAAGAAGATCAAGCTAAGATAATTGTAAAAGTGCTTCACAAATTGTTGTCAACTAGAGAAGAATCCTAATACAAACTAGTGCCCTTGATTCTTCAACACAAAAGAGAAACCATTCAAGCATACTTCATGAGGATATCAAAAATCATATATCAACCGTCAATTTCTAGTGAAGTTGTTTCCGATAAAGTACCAGTATTGATTATGTTGAAATTTCTAAGTCTATTTTTTAGAAATTTAATTAGTATTCTTCTGGTTTATTTCTTCTACTTGTTAAATCCAAACAAGTTATCTAAAACATTTAAATACCGAAATAAACACAATACAGTCACAACATCTACAAATCAACAGCCGAAAGAAAACAAACACACAAGTGACACCATTGTTTTTGGACAAATGTCCTCGGAAAAACCCAATGCGGAAAAGCCAATGCAGCTATTCTGAGGGTATATTATTATGCAATATTTCCTTGAGTACAACTGGGTGCCAAACTGGCTCACATAACAGAGAAAAATAACCAGCAGCAATACCTCTCTATTCGGAAAAAAGTATTCAAAATACTTGTGACACGAAACCCTCTCTGACAACTCTGAAGCTTTGTGTTTGCCCTTCTAGCCTCTACGACAGCCCCAAACCCCTCTGTGTTAGCTCTCTAAGGCAATGCGCAACCTTTGGGACCCTCTGCGTCACTCCAGCTGCGCTTTGTGTGGATGACGCAGTCCCTCTGGCCTCTGCGTTGTCTCTACTGGGCTCTGCGTGGCGTGCTTTGGTTGCTGCTTCTCGCTCTCTACGTCTGCACTGGTCTCTCGCCACTCTCTCTGCCTCTCGGTGCAATACTCACTGCCCCTCGCTACTGATCACTGATTCGACTTTGCTTAGCAACCCCACTCTAGTAAAACGAATGACTAATCACTCTGGTGTATCTTCCAACTGACCCTCAAGCCTCCTCTTATACTTTTCTCGTTGGCCCTTCAACGGTTGAGATTAGATTTGGCTTGATCCATGTCTTTTGGAACCTTCTAACCCAGTTTTATATTAATATCCATTAATATTTATTTTTCTTAAGTTTAGACTTAGGAACTCCATTAAAAATATTAATTATTTTAATATCTCCCAAACCGATTAGAATCTGCCAAAACCATTTCTGGGTCTTGGAGATCTCATGTGCTTTAGCCTTTCCACCAATTTTCATGGCTATAGCACATCCAATGCTACCCCAAATCAACAGATTATGTTGGAGGTCTTCCTTCTTCTTGGGAAACTTTTATTACTACCATCAGTAATCATGACAAGTTTCCTACATTTCATGAGCTCCTAGGAAAGTGCAGTCAAGAAGAACGCAGAATGATTTCCAGAGGGAAAATTCCCAAGCATGAGGAGGGATAAACTACTGCCTTTGTTGTACAAGGCAGGAAGATGAAAGGAAGAAGAGGAATGCACTATTCGAGAAAGTTTGCACCCAACAAAAGAGGAATGGTCACTATGCTCATGACTGTTCAAAAAACAAAAGAGCATCAAAATCCAACTCCAACAATTGCTCCAACAAATCTATTAACAGAAGAAGAAGAAGAAAAGTTCCTTCTGCTCATAGAGGAAACTATCGTTCCTCAAGGAAGCAAAGGTATGATAATAATGTAGCTGAGACTCAATCAAAGTACTTTCTTGTTGCTGATCTTTCGAGTTCATCTCCTGCATATTCTTGTGATAGCTGGTTGGTTGATAGTGGTGATTCAAGGCACTTTACTGGTTATAAAGAAGTACTCTCTCATCTAGTTGAGAGGGAAACATTTGAAGACCATTTTTGGAAATAACTCTAAATATCCCATAAAGGGATCTGGGTCCATTTCTTTCCATCTGGATCAAGGTAAAACTTTGACTCTTCAAGAAGTTTTATATGTACCTGGCTTAAGGAAGAATCTTTTGGCCATGTCAGCTTTAGAAGGTAAAGGAATGAAAGTTACTTTCATAAATGGTAAAGTTCTCACTTGGCCATCGAGATCCAACATGAGAGACACCATCACTCTAGGATCTAGATGTGAAGGTCAATACAAAATCAATGGAAGACCTATTCATGCATTAATCCATGACATCAATCATTGAAGTGAAATTTGGCACCGAACGTTAGCTCACCTGCACTACAAAGCATTACCTCATGTGAGAAAGATGGTTTCAAGAATGCCCAAAATCAAATCTGATCACGATCGTGTTTGCTAAGGATGCACAAGCAGAAAGCAAGTCAAGAACCATTCCCTTCAAGCAAAAGTAGAATCAGTTAGGTGTTGCATCTTGTACATTCTAATTTATGTGGACCAATGCTTATAACTTCTCTTGGTGGTTACTTATATTATATTATCTTTGTGGATGATTTTTCTTGCAAATCATGGATTTATTTTCTAAAAAATAAAAGACAAACTTTTAACTTGTATAAAGATTACAAAGTTCTAGCAGAAAAACAAATTGGAAAGAAAATCAAAATTTTCAGATTTGACAATGGAGGTGAGTTCACTTCCAATGATTTCATTGACTTCTACAAGGAAATTGGAATTAGAAAAGAGACCATTGTACCATATAACCCAAAACAAAATGGTGTGATCGAGAGAAAGAATAGAACTATCATCGAAGCAATCAAAGTTATGTTGCATGATCAGAAATTGCAACAGTTTTAATGGGGAGAAGCTGCAAACATAGCAGTCTATGTTCAAAATAGATCTCCTCACCGTGCCCTAAACAACAACAAGACTCCTGAAGAAGTCTTCACTAGCTAGAAACCCTAAGTTGGGCACCTGAGGATCTTTGGTTGTCCTGTATACTTCCATGTCCCAAAAGAGAAAAGGAACAATTTGGAAGCTTCGGGTGAGAAAGGTACGGTTGTTGGTTATTGTGAGAATTCTAAGGCTTACAGAATATACGTAACTGGTCAAAGAAATGTAGAATTTAGTAGCGATGTAACACTTGAAGAAGATGCATCTCTTGGAAAAGCAGGAGACGCTCCTCTTCCTCCTGCTATTGTTGATAATCAAGATGATGTATTTGAAATACAAGATCTTGAAGCCAAAACTGATCTTGTTGATGAAATCGTGGAGCCCATGGAACCTTTGGATCCTCCTCCATGTGATCCTCCTAAAGGGAGAGCTTTATGGCTTCATGACACTCTTCAAGATGTTGATAAACATGTTGCCCCCATAGGAACTTTCAGAGAAAGCAAGAAACCTTGTCGGTTCCAAGGATATGTTGCAGCCATGAGCAACATCATTCAAGCTGAATTGTGCACTTTCAAAGAAGTTGTAAAGGCCCAAGTGTTGAAAGATGCAATGCCTAAATAATATGAATCCATCATTCATAATGATGTATGGGAAGTTGTTCCAAGATCCCAAGGCAAATCTATTGTATCTTCTAAATGGTTGTATAAATTTAAACATGTTGTTGATGGCAATTTCTAAAAATATAAAGCTAGATTTGTGGCTAGTGGTTCTCTCAAAAAGAGGGAATAGACATTCCCTCAAAAAGAGGGAATAGACTATGACAAAAAGTTTTCAATTGTTGCACATTACACCACCATCTGATCTATCGTAGCTCTAACAGCTAACCAAGGATGGTCTCTTCACCAAATGGATCTAAAGACTATTTTTCTACATGGCTTCCTTAAAGAAGTATTTGTGGAGCAACCACAAGGCTTTGAGGTAGATGATCCAAAAAATCATGTATATACGCTGAAGAAAGCCCTCTATGGTTTGAAGCAAGATCCAAGAACTCGGTATGCTCGCATAGATAACTTTTTGACGATGCTTGGTTTTACTAGAGGTGATATAGATCCAAATCTTTACTTTAGGACAGTCCAAAGTATTACTTTGATTTTGGTATTATATGTTGATGATTATTTTTGACCGGTAGTGTGCCTCTTATTCTCCAGTGTAAGAGGGAGTTAGCTTCTGAATTTGAAATGAAAGATCTTGGTGTGATGCAGTACTTTTTGGGCCTGGAGGTATGGCAGAAATCTAGTGAGATTTTCCTTTCTCAAGGAAAATATGTTATCAAACTACTAGAAAGGTTTGGCATGACTGAGTGTAAGTCCATGAATACTCCAACTGAAATGAATTTGAAGAAGCTTTGTGGTAAAGTTGCAAGGCCTTATTTGGTTAATCCTTCCAAGTATCGTCAACTGATTGGGGCACTAATGTTCTTAGTGAACACTAGACCAGATATATGCTTTGCATTTAATAAACTCAGTCAATACATGATTAAGCATGCTCATGCATAGTAGGTTTCTGGAAAGCATGTGTTGAGGTACCTGCATCGGACCATCAATCTTGGATTGATAAATACTACTGAAGATACTTTGATGCTTATTGGGCTAGTAACTCTAGTGACAGAACGAGCGCATCATGGTATTGCTTCAGCTTAGGATCTGCCATGATATCTTGGATGAGTAGAAAGCAAAATTTTGTTGCTCTTAGCACGGCTGAAGCAAAATACATTACTGCTAGCATGGCTACTTGTGAGGCAGTATGGCTAAGGAAGCTCTTTGGAGAGTTGTTTGAGCACATACTGGATACTACAGTAATTTACTGTGACAATAAGAGTGGGATTTGACTTGCTGAAAATCGCGTGTTCCATGACAAGTCCAAACACATTGAGATCAAATACCACGATATCCGGGATATGATGCAAAGAGGAGCAGTAAGACTTCATCATATAGCAATTGATAACTAGATTGCCGACATTCTTACCAAGCCTTCGTCAAAAAGGAAGTTCTTGGTTTTCAGAGAACAATTTAAACTGATAAATGTGACCCTTCCTAGAGAGGGTGGTCATGGATGATAAGCCTTGGATGTGTGACATCCTTGTCATGTGTTGACAAGTGGAACCCCCAAGCAGTGATGCACCTTGGATGAGAGAGATCCTTGCTATGTGTTGACAAGTGGATCCCCCCACGCAGTGATGAGCCTTGGATGTGCAAGATCCTTGTCATGTGTTAAAAAGTGGATCTCCCCAAGTTGTGATGAACATTGGATGAGCGAGATCCGTGTCGTGTTGACAAGTAGATCCCCCCAAGCAATGATGAACCTTGGATGAGCGAGATCCTTGTCATGTGTTGACAAGTGGATCCCCCCAAGCAGTGATGAGCCTTGGATGCGCGAGATCCTTGTCATGTGTTGGCAAGTGGATCACCCCAAGTGTGTATAGGGTGATGGATGTATCTCCACTATGATGGTTCTTCTTCATTAGATTGTAACATCATTGTTCTAAAGCAAAGATAGCAAAGATCCTTTTATCAAAAAGGAATACCTGCCTAGCTGAAAAGGACGGTTGAAAATTGCCAACTATGGAATGAATTTCCTTGAATTTCATTTCGTTTCTAACCTTTCTAAAGTGACTTCATAAAAATAGAAAGTCATGTCTATCTTTGCAACCATGGCTTTCCAAAAATAGAAAGTTGTGTCTATCTTTGTAACCATGACTTTCCAAAAATAGTAAATCACCTTCCATCAATTCCTAATTATATAGACATGATGGAAAATCACTTAACTTGTCTCTTCAATAAATCTCAATAGTTTAATTTTTAGCTTAATCATCAACATTATTTTATTATTACTATTGTTCTCTTTATGATATTATTATATTATTATTAAAAACAAATTCAAGTCTCTCAATCATGTCATATGTAACTACCCTCAATTAATGCATACGTTACTCTCTCTCTCTCTCTTAATGGATTAATTCCTCTCTCTCTTTAATGCTCTTACGCACCTCTTACACTCTCTTACACACTTTAATGACTCATCATAATAAGGTTCCTCTTACACCTCTTAAATGGATAAGTTACACTCCTCTCCTTTATGGTCTAGTTGCAAATCACATGTAGCTAAATGATTGTGTGAAAGATTAAGAATGCATATTTAAAGTAACTTTTGGATAGGATTCATATAATCTTGTAAGTAAAGCTAGTCATAAATTATACATAGAGAATCTTTCATCTAATGCCGATGAAGATTAATTTGTCTTACTAATAAGTCTTTCTCGCTACAATATATGTATATGTCAATGATCAACATCTAGCATAATCTTTGGAATAAAAATGAAAACTTGGTAATCAAGTATCATTGAGCAATCTGATTCATGTCGAGATGGACCTTGAAGATGTTGATGAAGAGAAAGTGGTCACTATGAGGCATGTCTAAAGTTATGTTTATTGTTGGTTATCTAATTAACATATTGTTTTGCTACCTGGAAGGATGTTGTAGGAACCCATGATGACAACTCAGGCAAGTTCAATTGTATGTATTAAGCTATGTCACATGGTTCGGGTTCAAATTTGAGTTCAGAAACAATTAAGTTCGATTCAAATTCGAATTTTTCGATGAGATTCGCATCAGGTTCGACATTAAGTTCAACTATATATAATAATAATAATAATAAAAAAAAAATCAAAATCAATCAATAAAACTATATGAGTAGCAGTGAGCACCCACGAGCCACAAATCACGACCACTATTAACTTCATGCTCCGGGCAGCAGGGACAAGCAGCATCTAGAAATTGAATTCAGGAAATTGCAGAGAATACAACATGTAACAACAACACTGAGCACAACAGAGCGAGTACACTCAGATTGAAGTTGGCTTGTGAAAATCTATCGACAACCATGGTAAATAAAGCCAAACAAGTATCCACTGCTAGAAACTTATTGTGTAGGGAAGCGGATCAAGAGAAAACCCTGTGTTGTCGATGGTTTTTCTCATAAACTTTAAAATAGCTGACCAAAACCACCCAAAATCTAACCTGAAACCCCAAAAGAAATTTAAAAAAATTATAAAATTGGGCTTCAGGTTCATCTTTAGGTTCGCCTTCAAGTTCGAATTTGAAGTTTGACTATTAGGTTCGAATTCGTTGAGGTTCAAATTTGTTGAGGTTTGAATTTGAGGTTCGACTATCAGGTTCGAATTCGTTGAGGTTCGAATTTGTTGAGGTTCGAATTTGAAGTTCGACTATCAGGTTCGTCGAACCTGAACGAATTTGATTTTTTTTTTGGCTTCGCCGAATTTTGAACCTCAAGGTTCAACTTCAGCGAACCCTGTGACATAGGTATTAAGTATGTAGATGGAAGCTCAACATGTGATGCATGGCAACTGTAAAGACAAGATGTGTTCATCCTGGGATTAAAAGGTAGTAGTGCGAGAAGATAACCTGAAGATCAAGTTCGTACAAAAATAAGGAGATTACATTCCTGTGTTGCACGGGTTCTCGCACCCGGGGGTGGGGTTCATGAACCCGTCCCGGGTTCCCGCACCCAAGTACCGGATTCGGGTACGGGTTCTTCCCAGACGAACCTACAATAACCAGGTTCTTCAAAAAAAAAAATTGGGTTCTTTTCCTTTGTTGGGTTCTTGGGTTCTTCGGGTTCTTTGGGTTGGGTTCTTTGGGTTTTTTGGGTTCTTCATAAAAAAACTATATTAAAAATTTAATTTTCAAATAATTTCTTTTATTGAAATTTAAAAAATAACTTATAACAAAGGTAAAAAACTTGAAAAACCCCTAAATCTTTAAGACTTTAACTCTTTATGAATGCACACAAGCAAATATCTGATACGTGATTACTGATTTCATTTAACTTTTAAGTTTTTTCCATTTGGTTGAGGCTTGAGCCGCCCCGTTTACCATTTCCGGCGGCAGTGGGTAGTGGGCAGCTTCGGCAACAGTGGGTAGCTTCAGCGGTAGTGGACAGAGCAGCTTCAACGACAGTGGTATTTACAAGTTTTCGTTTTCAATTTTATTATTCAAGTTTTCGTTTTCACAAGACCCGCGTGTGAAAAATATAGGTGCATTATATTACACATTGAACACCCACAGGGGCTCAAATACATTAAGCAGAATTGCCGGAATGAATGTGACAATTTCTTGCTGTTTCGGACTGTCTGCAACATGAGCCACAACTGTCAGTCCACTTTTATACACTCAATTTGCCTCCTATAGCTACGGCATAGCCCCTCCTCCTTGTTGTTGTCAAACGTTGAGCTGTAGGGCTTGATTCATGCCACTGTTTACACAAAACAGCTGACTGTTCACTAAGGACCAGACCTCGGCCTCCCTATGCAGACTCCTATACCCAACCAAAGCCCTAAACAGAGATGATAATGCCACAAACTTCCCTCTACTCAGCCCAGACTTGTTAAATTTTTAATTTTTTATACTATATACTATAATATGAGAAGTATACATTTCAGTTCTTTTAACCTGAAATAGTTGCAATTAGATTAATAAAGCGCATAAAATCTTCATCATTTTTTGCATTAATGAATGGCATTACATAAATGCATTCATACACTGAATATAGCTTTGTGCTATTCTTTACAATATAAACCGTTCAGTGAGAATGTATTTCAAATTTTCAACTCAATCATCTACACAACATTCAATTCAGTTCATTATCTACCCTCTAACATTGGTGTTGCTTGCCCTTGCAATGTAATTTCACCATGGATCAACAAAATCCAATTAAATGGTTCAGAATTTGTTCAGGAAACATTCAAGCCAGTGCATTATCTACCCTCTAACAGTGGTGTTGCTTGCCCTTGCAATGTAATTTCACCATGGATCAACAAAATCCAATTAAATGGTTCAAAATTTGTTTAGGAAAAACACTGAACAATTCATAGTATATATATTTTAATTTTGAAAAAATTGAATCATATTTCATATATATTATTAATTATAAATTTATAATTTATAAAATATAATTATTAAAATTTAATATTATTATATTACCCGACGAACCCACACACCCTATTTCCAAAAATGCTGTCCCTGTCCCTGTCCCCGTCCCCGCACCCACGTTTCCTGGCAACATAGTGTAAGGCTCTTCTTCTTGCTTTATAGTCTTCCTTGATGAATGATAGATGGTATGCCTTCTTGTCCTTGAAGTGATTGAGACTTCTTGGCTTGATGCTTCAACTTTGTAGATGTCCTTCCTTAATGAGTCACCTTATGAGTGTTCTTGAGATGCCCTTTCCTTGATTTGTCACCTTAGCTCTGAAACCATGTTGAAGAATCAAGCGCACTAGTGTGTATTAGGATCCTTCTCCAGTTGATAACAGTTTGTGAAGCACTTTTACAATTATCTTAGCTTGATCTTCTTCTTATTATTAGCATGTGTGTTTCATCAAACTGCTACCAAAAACATAAAGACAAGAACACAAATGTGGGGTCTCTGCAAGGGCCAAAACCTCTCTCTCTTAGAGAGCAAAACCCTTTGGTAAGTTTCTCTTATTGGAGCTTCTTATTGATCAATGCGAAACCCTAGACCCTTGACTAGGATGTCCTCTAAGCACAAGCCAAGTCCTCTCCTCTTTTTTGCACATTGTTCTCGGCACATAGACTTACCTCAAGGACTATATCCCTTAGTCTTCTATGATCTCAGGAAGTTTGCTACAAAGCCATCTTCTATAGTCTAAGATATTGTCATTTCTAGTGTTGTCACGATCTTTCTATTGTTTTTTTTTCAAGTAAAATCTCCAAATATGCCACAACCAAAGTCTACTTGTCTTAGACTTCTGAAGCTTATACCAGAAATCACAAGAAATCATTACTCTAGCTTCTCTAGAACGATCTTCTAATCAAGCACATGTTTTTTTCCAACTTTGCAGTATAGTAGCCTTGAATCTGAGTGTAAATATAGAGGTGTCTTGCCCTTTGGTCAAGGTTTCCCATTTTTACTGTATATGTTTATAGAATAGGCCTATAAAGACTTTCTCATATGTCAACATACTATCCTCTACTAAGCATTCCCTTCGTTGGCATATAGGACTATTTCTAGCCTTTTGTCCCTTCACAATGTAACTCCAGGTCTTTCGGTTTTCTAATGATTAGTAAGTTCTTTGGGCCTACAAGATTACAGTGCTTGCTTTTCTTGATAGAGGAGATAGAAACTATGGCCTAGACTAGGCCTCTTCTTTTGCCTTTCGGATCAAAGATGATAAGTTGAAGACCCTTATAAAGGATATGGATTTGAGATTTCTAGATGCCACTTACTTGGTCGATTGTTGTACTACTCAGTCTTTGACAGATGTAGGTCTCAAAATTTCAGAACGTGACTTCAGCCCTTTGGTTAGGATTAGCATAGTCACTATAAGGCCTTGAAACTAGGCCTAAACATTTGCCTATATACTGCGACATTTATTCTTCCTTAAGATAATCTCTTTGTAGACTTTAAATATAGATTTTAGACCACTTGTTAGGTCTTGGTCCTCTTTATGCACATAACTTTTGAACCTTTGATTAAGTCTCCTTACAATGCCTTTTAGAGTTGGTTTACTGGCATAAAAATTTGGCCTAATTTATGACTCTCGGTCACCATAGAAACCTCAGAGATATATCGGACGCCTGAAAACTGCTTTTTGTTCACACCAAATTGTTAGCCTTCTTTGTGTAGGAGTGTGGTCATTCAATAGAGATATTCCTTCCTTCAATCTGCAAATGATTTGATTCATACGATAATCCATAGCTTACTCCCTCCTTGAAAACAATGATCCTTCAGTTGATTATAACCTTGTCCTTAGCTTTGATACCATGTTGGAAAATAGATTATGGTAGCATATTTAACTTCACATTTTCCTTTACTTGACATGTGCTTGTGATGTTAGGTTCTTTTTTAACTTGATTATGCTTATGTCTTTATCGTCAAATAAATGGCAAAACAATGAAAATGACATGAATAGAAGATATAGGCTCCAAGTTAGGGCGGAATCCCTCGAAAAGGGAAAACCTACAAGAACTTCTTCTTATCAACCTCAAAGGAGACTTCTAAGACCAAATTGTAGACCAAGGCTCCCACTAAGATCAAGTTGACCATACTTCCTTCCCATACAAGATCTTCACAATATTGAAACACAAATAGTAATGGGGTAAGTCTCCTTGGGGAGATAGTAATTGACGAAATTTGAGAACCAACCTTGTGCTCGGCTTAAATAAAGATCTAAAGCTAGAGACTTCGAGGAGCAAAGTGTAAGGGAGAGATACCTCCCCCTACTGGTGGTAGAGTCTCTTAGAGATTGAACTCTGTGAAGGAAAGAAACTAGGCGGAAAATGACCTCTAGGCAAAAGGGGTGGACGTTGAACTTTCTTGAATGATGGGTTGCAAAACTGTTTGTTTATGTTGCATGATGTGCCTGAGAAGCAAGGTCTATACATTATCTAGCCTAGTCTAGTATGTCTACAACAAGCTCAGTCTCAATATCTCAGAGCTATAAAGAACTTTGGGTATGTTAACAGCCTTCACGAGATATAGTTTGGTTGTGATATCTTGAAACTGCCACTGGAAGAACGATCTCTTGATGAGGGCTGGGGAACCAGACCCTTTATTGGGTTGAGGCTAGAGGGACCCTAGTCCACTGGGACCTCTTTTTAAGCCTTAAGGTTTTAGGAGGGGCACTGCTTGGGAAACTTGGATTAAAGTAGCGTGTCCATAATTATCCCATACTTAACACTTTCTGTATCCGATTTCCATTTCTTGGGCTTGCTATCATTGGTGCATTGGGATTGGTACCCTGATATCCTCATCGTTATAGTTTGGCTGAAAACGTTGCCCTAGAGATTGATCGAACTAAAAGAATGAGAAAAAACATAAAATGGCCACAAGGGAAGATAAAGAAAAGTTAAAATGCAAAAGAGTGTCGGGACATTAATTATCACTTGGGCAAAAGCCTAGCATGAGCTCTACCCGCCTCATTAGCTATCTCTTGGCTCTTGGGCACTTGACACTCATATTTTTTTTGTCCTAGGGCTTCTTATTCAAGCTAGTATTTCCAATAGGAGAGCAACAATAATTGATCGCAACAAATATCCCCTTCACATGATACAAATCAACCGCAATAAACATGCACAAATGATCTAATTAAAAACAATATGGGATTCCTTAAATCCACAACAGTTGGATTGACTGTCCAACCCAAGTTGTACACAACCAATAATAATGTTTGCAATGTAAATAGACTAGATTCAATTTAGCCAAGTATTGTGACAACTAATTTACCTTACATTCCTACAAAACCTAGATTGTCTTTCTCAATTTGCTTGTTGAAGAGGGTAGTCAACTTGCTGTCTGGAACATAATTTCGGCCCTACGACCTTGCGATTTGTAGTCTTGAAATATGTAGCTACTGTTCTTGATTTTCACCTTTTTTCCCTGCGCTACTTACACAATGATCTTCTACTTCACTGCCCAGAACTGTATATATAACTGCTCAGATTCGTGCAAAATGTGCTACAGGGGTTAACACCTTTGACTTAAGATGCCACCAAATCTTGCTTGACCAGACAAGGACTAGATTCCACGATTATGACACAGAAATAATAATAGAGGATGAATGGAGAGTAGAGACTAATTAGGGTGGAATCTTTCACCATCGAAATTAGTAAGGGGAAAGGGGTCTTAAAACCCTCAGAGCCACAACTCAAGAAACAAATATATTTTGATTCAAATTGATGATACAAATCGATTCCAACTCTTCTCTATTTATAGATTCCCTCAAGGGGTTTCTCAAATGTGAAGGATTGCAATGCAACCCCCAATTTGGGCCTTTTTTCATAGTCAACCCAATATTTCCCCAACATTGCCCCAAACAATGGAAAAAGCTGGTTTTACCCTTTTATCAAATACTATAGCCTATGGGGTTTAATAGGCTATTTCGTCCTTCTTATGGCATTTAATTAGAAAGGGACATTTACAGTCTCTCCCTTCCTGACATTGCTTGTCGTTAATCAATTGCAAGTTTGGTTGCTGCAAAAGTTGTCCCCTTGCTTCGAAGAATGAATATTGCTCACTTGTCTTGCATCCTTGCTTCTGGACATGTCCAAACCACCTATCCCTATTTGAAACAATTGATGCAAAAGCCCCTGGCTTTTTACCACCTTTACCACCATCTCCAATATTTTCCACTGCAAATTCTCCCCATGAATGCCTTGAATTGACCAAGTTCCCTGTATTGAATTTTGGGATGTTATTATGCTTAACATATTAGCCTTCATAGATGTAGTTCATGGCTGGCAAGCGATATTTCCCAACATTACGAGAGTCTAGATAAATCACAAGCACCACTCTATTGCAAGCATGATATTTATTGCACCCATGTGCAAAACCCTTAGATTATTAGAAGTTTTTGCAGATGCAGGATTTGCCATTATAGGCCTTCCAATTAGGGATGTAGCAACATCTATTTTACCTTGGTCATTGTAGACCACACCAAGATTGTACATAGCATCTGCATAGTGCCTATTATAAATTAACACTTTCTTGTAATGAGGTATACCTTGATGTATATCTCCTTAATGCTTCACCTTTTTACTAAGGTATGTAAGGGCTATAGCCAAGTTATTCTTCGCAATTTCAAAATTTGGAGATATAGCCAAACACCTCTTATAATACGCAATAGCTGAATCCATATCTGAATGGTTCTTATATGTCACACACCTTTTGCAATATGCTTCAACGTTCATAGGCCTTTGCAATGCAACTTTTTCGTAGCAATTAAGTGCCATATCATATTGCATTACTTTCGAATAAACAACCACTATATAATAATGAGCATACTGGCTATTTGCGTTTAGAGCTTCATAGTACTTCCTTCATGGACATTTTCTGCAAATTTCAAACCGATTCCAAGATCTGTGAAGACAATTGCCAGGAACTCCGTAGCAAGCTTTGTATGTAGGATCCATTACGAAAGCCTTTGGATATGCCTTTGCTGCCTCTAGCAAGTACCTTTCATTTTTCTACCAAACTCCATAGTGTGTGAGGGCACAATCATTCTGAGGATCGAGCACAATAAATGTTGCAAAGTGTTGAAATGGCTTTGGAACAAGACCTTGCATTTGGAGACAAATTCCCTTTCCAATGTGAGCCTTGACATTGGTAGGCTCTGTTTCTAGAATAGTATCATACAGACCAAGTGCATCCACAAACTTATTCCTTGATTGTAGTATATTGGCATACAACAACGCATCCTTGCATTGACTTCCAAGTGATGAGGTCAAAGGGGAGGATGCAAGAAGAGGAATAGGAGTAGAGCTAGGGTTGGTAGTAGAAGTACTGCTCATTGAATGATGGCTCATGGAATGATGACCCACTATTCCATTGATATTCAAAGGCAATGGTCTCTTCGAGTGCTCACTGTCACTTGCACCATTCCCTGCTCCCTTCCAACATTTATTATCGGAAACTGAGGAGACTGAGTGACTTGAGGTTCTATCCATGCAATAACTAGACCCATTCCACACTTCTATGCTCCCAATTTTCCATACTGCTTGTAATGACCCAACTTGAGTTATATAGAACATAGAAATATTAGCAAGCATACAAGACATGCATATGATAGCTACATATGCATGTATCACATGTATTGCACTAGTACACATAATAGCTAACATTGGAAAATGTCTAAGTTTAAGGTAATGAATTGATTATCGAAGTAAACTCCTAACTCACCAGAATATAATGAATATATCGATTGGGGTACTTGATAGGTATAACATTATTATATATATAATTAATGCATTAATGAAGAAAAAAGATTAATATAATCGATTATGAATTAAATGTATTTAGTTTATAATTTAACTCAATTAAAATAATTAAAGGGATTTATTTAAATAAAGTAATTTATTTAGCTCATGAATAAAGTACTATAAAACAAGATAAGGATGATTCATAATTTGAATAAATAATTATAACCAAATGCCACATTACAGTTAATAAAGACAACCGCCTCTAAACAAAGGAAGGGACCGCCATCAGAGGATGAAAGGGATATAAAGAGACTGAGGAGGGTATGAAGGGGGTTCTCATTTTCTGGTCTCACGTATGCAGGAGGAATTACTGAGAGAATCACGAATAGAGAAACTTGAGCAAGAGGAGGAATTAATTGGGGACAATGGACATCGAAGGGATGTAAAGAGACCGAGGAGGGTATGAAGGGGGTTCTCATTTTCTGGTCTCACGGATGCAGGAGGAATTACTGAGAGAATAACAAATAGAGAAACTTGAGCAACTGTTCTTGGGGTTTTGGGCATGGGGGCCAGGGGATCTCAAATACAAAGTCTTTTGGATCTGGGAACGAATAATTTGATTACTAGATAGGCTGGGAGGAAAAGTCGGTTCGGTAGTGGGAGTGAGAGTGGGAGCAACAACAAATCAACAACACCTTCACACTGATTTCTAGGTATTCTTCTGCATTTTCTTTTCAAATTTACTGTCTGGTTAATTCATAAATTTAGGGCTTCATTTCTAGATAATTTTAGAAAAATTTGGGCTTTTCACTGCTTTACTTTACAATCCACTGGGATGGCAGGATAGAGTCCAGATGGTTACTTGTTTTTCTGCACAGGACAAGAACAGTCCAAAGAGATTTTGAAACTTTGAAATTTTGAAGCTCTACCTTATTTATTTTTCTTTCTGCGCTTTTTGTGTGTGGCTATGGTCAAGTGCATAATGCACGTTGCATGAAACAAGTCTCCATCTCTTTGGCTGGCAAGAGGCGAAGATTCATTGCTCTTGTCTTAATGGGGTTTGAACATTATGACCAATCATGGCGTTACGATAATCATTTGCACCCTCAAAAACTATTAAAGTCATGTTAGTTGACAACATGGACTTCTCTGCATCACTTTTTCCAGCTTGAGGCTCATAATATTCGTATGATCTTTCCAAGAATCAGATTGATACCTAATCATTTCATCATTTTTGGGCTTGTCTTTATCGATCTTCTTTAGCTTGCCCAAACTGCTGTATGAATTGCTTCTCTGGTTATATTTAGCAGGTTTACATCCCTTAGTACCAATAGCTTTACTTTCCTTCCAATTAGTACAAACATTTTATATATCACAGTTCTCAGGATAGGCACATTTCACAAACTGATGTTGGTCATCATCAACCCAAAAAACATTTTCCTTGGGTTGCTAAGTATTATTGGAGATTTCTTCACTGCACAATATTCGACTCCATTGCTCTGCACAGCAAAACCTTGGCCCTCATTACTTCTTGGCATTAGGTTTTTTTTTTCTGCTCCCCAACTGTTCGCCCATCATGACGATTTAATATCTCTTTCCATAGAGATTGGCTGTACACAACTAAAACAAATCTTGTGATACAACTTTTGGTTGGATATCATTTGATTGCCCCCCCCAGGAAGTACAAGTTTTTTTACAAAGGATGGGTTTTCTTCTTGATTTCATTTAACATGTTTGCCCTCTTGTGTTTCTTTGGGACCCTCTCTTCCTTTCTCATCTTTAGGCTCTACAACCTGTATATCCTAGTCCCTGGTTTCAATGGTGTTTTCCTTAAAGAGCGCAATTTGTCCACCATTAGGTAATACTTTTGGTTATTTAGAATCCCTTGTGTTTTACTTTTGAAGACCATTTTGCCTTGAAGTGGATTCAATATTGTCATCAACTGGCCAATCTTTAATATTATCTTCATTCTCTTGTGTTAATGCCTTTTCGAATGATGTTGTCCTACTGTTACCATCAATTGTCGTCCCATTATTAGGTATAGCCATTTCTTTCGTGTTTGCTGTTCGATTGCATGCAACAAATATAGGAGAATGATCATGCTGTGGAGTAAAAAATGTCCTTGGGCTTCCTTTTGGGATGCACATGGCATCTGCCATTAGAGTTCTAGGTGCTTCACAGCCATGACTGAAAATTGATACCTTGGGACTATCCTTGTTAGGATTGTTGTGCCTTGGAGTCGATAGAGATGTTTTCTTTATTTGAACATGTTTTTCATTAATAGGCAAACTAGATATTCCATATTGAACAAAAGGAGAAGACTCCCTTTTTTGACCCATAGACATTTTAGGCATTGCTTGAAGAGTTTCAAATATATTTATTAACTGTTGTGGTGTAGTGACGATTACATTCTGTTGTGTGCACTTACAACAATTTCTGGGCCTACCTTCCTATTTATTGTCACAAAATTCCTAAAAGGTCAGGGCTACCCGAGTACCCTATCCTAGCGTTTGATACTCCAGCCAATAATCCGAAGTAGCTTTGTTCTTTTCTTGTGGCTCAGAATTCCTTTTTTTTCTGCCATCTAAGAATTGGGGAAGCAAAGGTGTCTGACTGGACGTCCTAGTGCTAGTTTGTCTGGGGGTATTAGGTTGAATATGGACATGGTAATTGTTGCCCACATTATTCTCCAATTGGGCAAGACGTTGATTTATCAGTTGTTGGCTTTGCTGCCATTCAGTAGCTATGTCTTGTCTAGTTTTTTCCCTAGATTGGTTTTGCCAATCCTCCATTGAAACTTCCTTGAAGATCCTTGGTTGTAACATCAACCCAATTGTTCATAGGCTCTTAGGGTGAGCCAACTGTGATACAGTTGTAATATCTTAGGGTAATTTTTTTGTCCTAGGGCTTCTTATTCAAACTAGTATTTCCAATAATAGAGCAACAAGAATTCACTCATTTATATGATAACAGATATCCCCTTCATATAATACACAAATCAACCACAGTAGACATGCACAAATGATCTAATTAACAACAATACGAGACTCCTTAAATCCATAGTAGTTGGACTATTTGTCAAATAAACTTAGGCTGTACACAACCAATAATGCTGTTGCCAATGTAAAAGATTCAATTTATTTGAGTGCTGTAATAGCTAATTTACCCTACTTTCCTACAGAACTTGGACTGTCTTTCTCAATTTGCCGGTTGAAGAGGGTAGTCAGCTTGCTGTATGGAATAGAATCTCGGCCGTACAGCCTTTCGGTCTCGTCCATGCAGTCCCTGTGGCCTTGCGGTTTTCAGTCTTGAAATACGTAGCCTTTGTTCTTGCATAGTCCGATTTTCATCTTTTTTTCCCTTTGTTGCTTGACAATGATCTTCTGCTTTGCTGCCCATAACTGTTCTTGTAACAATGCGGATTCCCAATCTTTGCCTTAGCTGCTCAAAAACCCTCAAATCATCCTACAACAACTAACGTCTTTGGCTGAAGATGCCACTGAATTTTGCTTGACCATATAGATACCAGATTCCATAATTTTGGTAGATAAATAATAACTGAAGATGAATGTAGAATAAAGTCTAACTAGGGTGGAATCTTTCACCACTGAAATTAGTAAAGAGAAACGGGTCTTAAAACCCTTAGAGCCACAACTCAAGAAACAAATATATTTAGATCCGATTTGCTGATATAAATTGATTCCAAATCTCCTCTATTTATAGATTCCCTCAAGGGGTTTCTCAAATGTGAGGGGTTGTAATGCAACCTTCAAATTGGGCTTTTTTACCCTATTCGACATAATATTTCCCCAACGTTGCCCCAAACACCGGGAAAATTGGGTTTCCCTTCTTTATCAAGACTATAGCCTACGAGGTTGTATAGGCTATTTCTTAGGGAAATTAATTAGAAAGGGACATTACATTAACAACTAAGTATGGTCCATTATGAAGCATATGGTCATTGTCTCTAATGATTGATGACTCTCATTTTGTCTTGAGATGGTTTTGCTAGGTGGTCCTTTGTACAACAATAAAGGCCTTGGGCACATACATTTCACATCTCTAGTACACATCATGCCCATATT
Source organism: Pinus taeda (assembly GCA_000404065.3). Lineage (NCBI taxonomy): Eukaryota > Viridiplantae > Streptophyta > Pinopsida > Pinales > Pinaceae > Pinus > Pinus taeda. The sequence continues at coordinate 30,749 of APFE030657329.1, forward strand.
GTTTTACCCATCTAGAGAGCATTGTTGACCTTACAGATGTAGAGTTGCCCCTCCAGATAAAAATGTTGGGCACTTTGATGACTCTAGCGGATGATTGACACCTCAAAGCACCTACAAATGTTGTACACTGAGCTCCTCTTGTTTGGTTTTGGATATTCTTGATGATGTATCCATCAGACCCAACATGTCCCTAGGCTGGTCTTGGCATTGTTTGATGGGCATGGCTTGATCTAGAGTCCAGATGATGATGGTCACTTCTTGAATGACATGCGAGGGCTTGTACTAGCACTTGAAGCCCCAACGTCGTAGAGAGATGATGCCATGTCATCCCTATAGCCCTTCAAAGGGTGATATACGACACACAGAGCATGGTTTTGGCACTTGGAGGCATTTCTCAAGGGCTCCCCATTAAGGATTGGAGTTGATTATGGTGATGGGACATCCCACTAGGTCATACATGCACTTTCTTGGCATATAGTTTTCAAAAAGGGCTTGATGTGATGCTTATGGAGGATATCAATCCACACATATTGGCTTTTTATGGCATTTTATTATTATTATTATGAGCTATGGGGTTGGTTTGTAACCCCTTATCTTGATGAAGACTCAAAATTAATCTTGGTTTAAGGCTTGTAGGCTAATTATATTTTTTTTGTATAAGTGCAGGATAAACCTCATATATATAAATGAACCCTCACTTTAACTTCATTCATCATCACACTTGAGATTTGGTGCCTACTTCACCACACAACCTAGTCTTTGTCCAATTCGCTTCTTGTGAAGATGTTACTTTTATGGTGTATTTTCTATCAGAGACTTCTTTTTGCATTGGTTACACCTTTTTGGGATCGAAAGAAGATATTTTCATGGAAGAATTGTAAGTTTATTGTTGATTTTTCAGTGCTTTACATGTAATGCTAGAGTTTTTCTATGATCCATAATTAAAGAATAATATTTTGTGGGAAATCCTGGTTAAATTTACATTTTAAAATATTTCCTCCTTGAAATCCATAGGAGAACTCCTAGTGTGTGCATCTCCCATTTAGTTTGTCGTCTCACAAAAAAGATAGTGTTTTGTAAAGTGAGAAAAATATTCCCTCCCCAGCGCCGTTACTTTCAATCGTTTGTCATTTATATGTAAAAGTTTCCCTAAGACTCCATCGCATAAGTAGGATTAGGCATTGGTAAATTTGTTGTTGATAAAAAATCTTTAGAAATTAAATATTTCTCTTCCCATTATTTTCCCCAGTTTTTTAGGCAAGCTGCTGGGACTTTTGCTAGGGCCAAATGAGAAAATCCTTGAATCTAACACATTAGAAACCCCTACTACAATTACTAGTTTACAATCTCATATTTGTTCTTTACATTAATGAGTCATTTAATTGCATAAACATCGAAGTAAACACTATTGTAGCCTTCACAAATATACAGATCATGCACTGAAATAAACAAACAATAACACAAGGGACACCATTATTTTTGGACAATCGTCCCCGAAAAAACTAGTTCAGGAAAACCAGTGCAACATATAGAGGGTTTATATTATTAAGCAGATTTCGTGAATACAACTAGGGTGCCAGAAATGGCCCACCCAACAGAGAATATCCTCGGCAGTAGTACCTCTATTCGGAGACAGATATTTTGGCAAATCAAAACCAGATGATCAAACACCACAGTGACTACGACTGTTTCCTATGTTGGACAGCGAGAGCTGCTCCAAGCACTGCTGTGGAACACGTCACTCCTTTAGGAGCTGCTCCACCCTCTCCCTGGTCAGAATCTGTTGATCTACTCTCATTTTGCCGCATAGAATTTCCCCAACGCTGCCTTTGGGGACCAGCGTCACCCTATACGGCTTCTGCGTCTCCTACGTCAGCGTTTTGCCTCCTCTGCGTCAGCCCTTTTAGGGCCCACGCTGTCTCTCTCGGCACTGCACTGCCTCTCTACTATGTATTCTTTAGCCTTGGATGAAAATCCCTTACTGAACTGTCCCTCACTGCAACTCTGATCACAAACTCGATTTCCTCAGCAAACCTTGCCCCAGAAAATCGAATTGACTCATCTCTCTTGGTGTGTCTCCAACCCCATAGTGACTCCAACTGTTCCCTATGCTGGACAGCAAAAGATGCTCCATGCACTGCTTTGGAACTGTGTCACTCCTCCAGGAGCTGTATCACCCTCTCCCAGCTCAGAATCTGTTGTTCTGCACTCATTCTGCCCCACATAATCTCCCTAGCTTTGCCTCTCAGGCCCAACATCAATCTCTACAACTTCTGTGCCTCTTGCGTCAGCGTTCTGCGTCTCTCGCGTCATCGTTCTGTGTCCTCTGTCAGTTCTTCGGCCTCTGCGTTAGTCCTTCTAGGGCCTGTGCTGTCTCTCCCAACATTGCATTGCCTCTCTGCTATGTATTCTTTAGCCCCGAATGAAAATCCCTTGCTGAATTGCCCCTGACTACAACTTTGATCACTAACTCGGTTTCCTCCGCAAACCTCGCCTAGAAAAATCGATTTGACTCATCTCTCTTGGTGTGTCTCCAACTGACCCTCAAACCTCCTCTTATACTTTTCATGTTGATGGATCAACAACTGAGATTAAGTCCCAAATCAACGGCGAAGATTAGAATTGGCTTGATCCTCGTCACTTAGAACTTTCTCACCCATATTTTATTAATGCCTATTAATATTTTATTTCCTAAGTTTAGACTTAGGAACCCATTAAAAATATAAATTATTTTAATAACTCCTCATCTGGGTTGAATATCTGCAATCGATTTTTGGCTCTTGGAGATCTCGTGTGCCTTAACCTCTCCACCAAATTAAATGGCTAGAGCACATCCGATGCTGCCCATAATCAAATACACCCAAGCTGGTAACGTCAAATACGCCTAAGTTTGCACTTATTCATTGCAGTGAAGCTCCCAAAACATCAAAAATAAGTTGCAGTGAAGCTCCCGAAAAGCTCCAAAGTACCTGTTGAAGCTCCCGACAGTTTTGGAGTGTTTCCGATCAGCTCCCAAGCTCCCTGGAGCGGGGGAGCTTCGGGTACGTACTCTCCAATGCCTGGGAGCGGTACCCGTGTAACTATGCTATTATCTAATAAAAATGTTGTGATTAGGTGCACAGCGAGGCATATCCCATTATAGATTAAGAGTGTTTGTAATCATTGTTGAAAAAATTCCCATTGACAAAAAATTCAGTGTCTAGGATGAACTTATCAGCAACATAAATGAAAAAATCAATAAAAATTGACAAACTGCAAGAAGCATTCAAAAAATAAGAATAAATTCATTTTGTTTAATTTTTCAACATATAAGCCAACAAAAACATCAAATAAACATATTGGCACATAAATATAGAAAAGGATATTGATATGTATGACATAGTGGATGCCAAATGAAAAATGATGCATCAAAGTTGATACCAAATCCCAAATCTTGATAGTTGTCCAATCAAGGACTCAAAGGTGGAGAACCAGTACAAAATGATGACAACAGATATATAGATGGATCTCATCATCATGTGCCATCTACAATAACAAATCTAGCAGCTAGCTATACAGTGCCGTTTCCCTCTCTCTTGCTTACAAGAAAGGGTCATGGTTCATTTGCAACTAGAAGGTATTGCATCATTTGTTTGAACCTTATTTGTGGGTGCAGTTGGATGGATTTGTGTATAAGGTAGTCTTGATGCTACCACATGACCTACCATTAGCAACTTATTGCTAACCACCTAATTAGTTGCATTATTTGTGATTATTCCTGCAACATGTTGCAAACCCAGTCTCTTGGATAGAGCAATCCAACAATTCACACAACAATGTTGCATCTTTAACACGCATTGACACATCAATGGATTAAATAAATATTATACACCTAGGACAATGTACCAATAGATTAATAAGGGTTCCACCCTTCCAGTTTGTCCAACCATTAGATATAGCAGTGCATTGAGTGGCCTTCCATGACTTCTTTAGTCCTACAATCTAGTATTGATGCTGTCCTCCAATCTGGTATTGATCCCATCCTTTTTGACTTAAATACTTGGTGCACACTACTCCTTATAGGTAAGGCACTTATACTATAGGCCAACAATTGTGATAGCATCACACATTTATTGGAAAAATGAATTGTGTTTTGGCTTTGATGTTTGCGCTCCCTGGAAATTTGGAACAACCATGCTCCAGCACGCACCCCCCACGTGCTGGACTGCACTCCCTGGATGCTCCCTATGCACTCACTGGATGCTCTTTTTTACTTAAATTTTCAACATTACCATTAATTGTTTCAGGATGTTTGGGAGTGGTTCTAACGTCATTACACTTCATATGTAGAAAGTAGAATTTCATATCCCATTGAAAATTTAGCAGACTAAAGCATTTTCAGGATTTCAGGATCAACAAGATTATAGCATTTCATTGGATTCTATGAGGTATGACAGTATGTGATTGGCATTTAATCAAGAGCGCCAAGGTGTTGGTGGTGTTGATTAGGCAGTTTGATCAAAAGTGGGCTTTGTCAATTAGTGTCCCTAGAGAATCAAGGTAGAGGCAATGGATAGACAAAACAAGACAAAAAGAATGAAGGATGATACTAATGATGAGGATCCTGGTATCAGAAATGGTGGAACATTGTTTCTCAAGGAGTGGTGGAATGTGCAAGGTGGTGCTACCCCGCAGCTACAACATTTGGCGACATGGGTGCTTTCACAATTGATGAACACTTCTTTTGGAGAGAGGCGTTTAGCAACCAGCTCAGTTTATTGTTTTGGACCTTTCATATTTCTGTGTGTAGATGGCCTATTCTGTAAACATAACTATTTGGTCTTGTTATTGTTGAAAGCTGTTAGATAACCTAATTCATTCCATAAGTTAATTGTCTACTATCTATTATATGGACTAAAATTTGTATTACCTGCATAGGTTGCTTGAACATGGTAAAGATAGCTCGAATGATTAATCATTAAATGTACTATGGATGACAATTCTATCTTCATTGATGTACAATATGCATGTTTTATAAATTCTGTAACTAATTTGCAATTCTAGATTATATATATATATATATATATATATATATATATATTCAAAGAGATGCTCCCAGAACATTCTCCTCCTGAGGATTTTCTGAAAATGACTCCCAACGATCCAGCTCTAAAAAACGCTCCCATTCTGTACAACCTTGAGCAAATAGTGTGATTCGAGTCAAGGCCAGAACTTAAAGGTTGCTACTTGAAGGTTTAATTGGGTTACATAATTTGAAATTTTGTCCATTTTAATATGCCAGTTCTTTCTACATGGGTGGGTGTTGATGACTTTTAGACTTTCTTTCCTTTGACTCATGCAAGTTGTGTCTCAAGCCTGTCATCTGGCATTTTGATGGTTGTAGGTCATCCATTTTTGGTATTCTTTAACATCATCAGACTCACTCCTTTCTTCTTGCTTGAGTAGATCAACTATACTCCCAGAGATCTTCTACAACCCCTGTCTCCTTCATAAGACTTTGGAAATGCTGCATTATTTGGGTAGCTTCAAAAGTTATTGTAGGTTCGAGTAACTTCATATTTTACATACCCATGCAAAGATGAGAGTTCTAACTGTTCTACTCGCTTGCTTATGGAAATTCACTTGCTTATGGAAATTATGCCCATGATTCAGTTCAGCTGCCCGTGAGTCACTTCAGCTACAAGAAAATGGCATCACAGATCTACTTACTTTTGCCAAGAATTCTATCTGTGCATTACTATTGTGAATACCCCCATCCTCAAATGAACATGTTAAGGCTTCCATATCTTCATTCAACGATGCTTTATATTTGATGAAGGTGCTGTGTTGAAGTTTATTGGTTTACCATCTTTCTTTCTCATCTTCTCGGTGTTGCTGGTAGAGGCCTGAGATCACCATCCCTAACAGAATACAAAAGGTAGAAAGCAAAGTAACATGGATTTAGTTAGAGTTGAATATAATTCATATGCATACCACTACGAGAGTGATAATCAATTTTAGTTTGTTTGCATAGTTTAATCTGTGTTTTGTAAGATTGCATTTATTTTGTAGTATGAAGTGGGAGCTGATTTACTTCTTGCAATTCAGAATGATTTGCAGGAACTATGGTCTCTTCTGAACTTGCTTCTACCTGAGGTATTTGACAATCGCAAAGCTTTCCATGACTGGTTCTCAAAACCCTTTCAAAAGGATGGGCCTTCTTCCCAATCCCCTGAAGACGATTGGCTTGAAACTGAGAAGAAAGTGATTATAATTCACAGATTGCACCAGATATTGGAACCTTTTATGCTTCGTCGTCGGGTTGAAGATGTAGAGGGATCACTACCACAGAAGGTAAAGAAAATGATATGCTTCATAATATCTTATGTTATTTAATGCAGCTTGTTGCTGACTATGTAGTTATTGTGATCAACAGGTTTCAGTGGTATTGAAATGTAAAATGTCAGCCCTTCAGGGTGCTATTTATGATTGGATCAAAGCAACAGGCAGTATTAGGCTTGATCCCCAGATGGAGGCCAGGAGAGTATTAGGCAATTCCAAAAGACAGATTAGAGCATATGTTCCACTGCAGAACAGGTGTATGGAGCTGCGAAAGGTTTGCAACCATCCTTTACTAAGTTATCCTTACCGTATGGACTATTCTAATGAGTATGTTGTGCGATCATGTGGAAAACTTTGGGTTCTGGATAGAGTTCTCATCAAACTCCACAAAGCAGGACATCGTGTCCTCCTTTTCAGTACAATGACAAAGTTGCTGGATATATTGGAAGATTACCTGCAATGGCGCCATCTTCATTATAGAAGGATTGATGGAACAACTAGCTTAGATGATAGAGAATCGGCTATTCATGATTTTAATAAGCCTGGTTCTGAATGTTTCCTATTCTTACTTAGTATCCGTGCAGCAGGAAGGGGTTTGAATCTTCAATCAGCAGACACAGTGGTCATATATGATCCTGACCCAAACCCAAAAAATGAAGAACAGGCTGTAGCTAGGGCTCATAGAATTGGTCAGAAGAGAGAGGTCAGAGTTATATACTTAGAAGCTGTTGTAGAAACAATATCAAGCTACCAGAAAGAAGATGAACTCAGAACTGGGGGATCAATAGATGATGAGGATGATCTTGCTGGTAAAGATCGATATATGGGTTCTGTGGAAAGCCTTGTTCGTAACAACATTCAACAGTATAAAATTGATATGGCAGATGAGGTCATAAATGCAGGTCGTTTTGATCAAAGGACAACACAAGAAGAGAGGCGTATGACATTAGAGACGCTTTTACATGATGAAGAGAGGTACCAAGAAACAGTTCATAATGTCCCTTCAATGCAGGAAGTAAATCGTCTAATTGCTAGAAGCAAAGAAGAACTGGAGCTGTTTGACCGGATGGATGAAGAGATTGACTGGCCTGGTGAGATGATGAAGCACAAACAGATTCCTAAGTGGCTACGTGTGGGCTCAAGAGAGGTCAATGCTGCTCAAGATGCTATGTCTAAGCAGGCGTTAAGTAGGGGTTTTGTGGTACCAATTGGTACTAAAGAAGAAGAAGATAAATTATGTGCAATGCCCCCTATAACCATTCCCGAGAAGAAATCAGCCAATATAGAAAATGCTTCCAATCGAAAACCCTCTAAAGCTTCATCTAGTAACAAAAAACAGCTACCTAATAAACACAGAGGCATGCAATCTGTTGATGAAGGGGACGAGGAAATTGAAGTAAGTACCGAAGAGAAGGATGGTTCATCTACACATGAAGAAGAGGGAGAAATAAAAGAAGATTTAGAAGATGAAGAAAACAGCAGGGCGGCTGATCCAGTGCTTAATGATAGATTTCAGTCTGAAGAAGGTCAACTAGAATCTGATGGAGGTGAGGATGAGGAAACTAGGGCCACAGAAGTTATGGAGAATGTTGTTAGAGGGGGCAATGAAGGCGAGGCTGCTTCATCAGAATCTTCATTTCGGAATGGAAAAGTGAATGTAGGACAGGTTTCTTCGCCGACAGTGTCTGCTCAAAAATTTGGATCTTTGGCTGCACTAGAAGCCAAACCTGCAACCCAACCAAAGCCAGTGGTGAGTGTAGAATAATTTGATAGTGTTTCTAGTGTTTTGGAATTTATTCCTCTAATCTGTATTAAATTTATCACCTACTATTGTGATATAACAGGTGGAAGAGCTGGAGGAAGGTGAAATTGTTGCCTCTGGTGATTCTCACATGGAGTTCCAACAATCAGGAAGTTGGGTGCATGAGAGGGAAGACGGTGAAGAGGAACAAGTTTTGCAACCAAAAACCAAGCGAAAGCGCAGTATGCGCACTACTCGCCCTCGACCCCTTTCAGAAAAGTTAGAAGAGAAGCCTATTTCCGAAAAACAAGTGCATCACTCATTGACTTTCTACCAGCAAAATTCTTATCAGACACGTTATGATTATGGGCGACATGTGGGACCTAATAAAGATGTTGGAGCTGTCAGTGATGCAGCCTATGATAAGCCTGATCACTGGAGTGCGAATCTCAAGAGGAGAGAGGTTATTCAATCAAGAGTTGAGGATACTTTGTTAGAAACATTACCAGTGTCAAAGCAACGTGTCCTGCTTAAGAATAACAGACCGAATGGATATATTGAACCTCTCCAGGATGCTACAGAATATCCGAGAGAAAGATGGGATCCAAAATTCATTCACTCTGGTGTATCTTCAAGCTGTATTGGAGGTGGACACATCTCTGATATCACACAAAAAAAGGTATGGAATATATTGTCTTTCATCATTCAGTTGGATTAATGTTGTTTGTGCACTTGTTTTTCTAGTATAAAATATTGTAGTGAGTGCCTAAGAAAAATAAATTTGTATTATACTGTGTTGTTTTCTACTTGATATCCAGTTATTCTAGAAGCAAATTCAAACTGGATATGGTCTATTCATAATCAAACGCACTGTCATTTCCCACGTAAATGGTTTTTGAACCTAATTTGTTTTTGCATTAAGACATGCTTTCCCTGATATCTGTTACTGTCAGGTATTATTTAATTGAAGGTATTGTACTTCCTTCTAAAAGAAACATTGTCGTATAGTTCATGTCTTTATTTTTTCATTGTGAATTCTTGATCCAGCCTTTCCAGAATTAGTCCTTGTGAGTATTTTCGTACTGCGATGGTTAAGTGGTTCTTAAAGGGAGTTTAGGATCAGTCTGGCCCCATAGTTCTTTGCCATTATCCTAAATTATCAGGAATTTCTATTGATTGATTCTTACTGAAGATGGCCATTCTGAGCAATAATGTATTTGCCATTAAACGTAATTTATATGCTTCATTTAATTATTCTCCTTCAATAATAATTCTTGATTTCCATTAATTGTAAGCCAGGTTACCTGGATCTTGTTCGAGATCCACATTGATCATCTAATTCTTCTTCTAAAATGATAATTCTTGATTGCCATTGGTTGTAAGCTAGGTCACATGTTTTGTGTTCAAAATCAACACGAATGAAGTTCAAGATTTTTTTTTCTTCTAGTTCATAACATTTTATAAAATTTTCCCGTAAGTGAATATATATGTATGTATGTATTTAATTATAGAACTAAAATTTATTTATCCTTAAATTTCACAACGACAGTAATAGAACCTTCATAAAATAATACACAGTTAATTTTAACTATATATTATAGAAAATTACAAGTAGATAAATTGGAATTATAATAATATATAAGTTTATACTAACTAATAACTGAGCCATATTGTATAAGATAGTAGTTACTATCATGAATAATTTAAACTTACAATATTTTTTTTCCAGACCAAAACAAACCTTTTATTAATATTTAGACTTGTTCATGTTTGTAGCTTGGACATGAACTTTTGCATGGGTTTTGTGTCAAACATGCATGAAATCATTCGATGTTCTTTTGACTATGTAATTTGCTTAATTAAAGTAAATAGGTCTTTTAACTATAAAGTCTAACAAAGTGTACTTTTTACACTAGTGATTTAAATGAATCTCAACCATTGATTGCAAGTGAGATTGAGATTTAATTAGATCCATTGATTGCAAGTGAGATTGAGATTTAATTAGATCCATTGATCGCAAAGTGAGATCAGTTTAGGGAGATTTGGTCATTCACTGAAAATTATAAATGATGGGCAAGGTAAAGGGAAACAAGACATAATGACACAGTTTCATACACTAACAAAGGATTTTGCTCAATGTGCAAGCCAATAGAGAAGGGAAACAAGATTGCAACAAGGAAATTGATCTCCGCCAATTTGTGGAGTTCATATGATCCAACACAGAGAGAGAGAGAGAGAGAGAGAGAGAGAGAGAGAGAGGCCATATGATTTTGCGCAGGATGAGAAGAAAGGCTGTATGATTTAACCAAGGGACTCCATTGTATAATCTCCACCAGGGCTGTACTTATCTACAGGGAGGCTGTATGCTCTATGAAAAACAGGCCCTGAGCAGTAGGGCAGATGTGAGAGAGAGAGAGAGGCCATATGATTTTGCGCAGGATGAAAAGAAAGGATGTATGATTTAACCAAGGGACTCCATTGTATAATCTCCACCAGGGCCGTATTTATCTACAGGGAGGCTGTATGCTCTACGAAAAACAGGCCCTGAGCAGTTGGGAAGATGACAGCTTCAGCTGAGCATTTCAGGGCTGTATGGTCACAACGTGCAACCAACAGTGGTGTTGTGGGTTTTTCTTTCTCAGTGGGTGAGTTTTCATAGTGTCAGAAGCCTCTGTAAGATTGGAATAATTTTTAATGAAAAACTGATTTAAAGGGTAGGAAAAATTATCTGTGTACTTGGAAATTATTTTCTTGTTTCTGCTGATTTATTTTCCAGTTAATTTCCAGCTACTGTGTAATCATTCTATGATCTGAATTTTTTTTTTGAAAAATTAAATTTCAGCTAGTAATTTTTTTCTTGAGATCATAAGAAAGTAATTTACTTGGGATTGAGAGAAATTTTAACATGGTATCAGAGCTTCGGTCTTTGATTGGAGGGATTTCCAAGTCTTTACAACCAATGTTCCACCAAGACTGGACAAGGGGATGCGGGAGCAGGGAGAGGTACAGGTGGGACGTGTGGGAGTACCCTCAAACTGTAGGGTAATTTAAGGGGGGTGGGGAGACGTCGGGGAATATCTATCTATATATATATATATTCAATAATGAAAGCATAAATATATTGAACCATACATAATTGAATTAGATATAAAGTCCAACAGTTGGTCATAAAGGTGCTCGAAGGACTAAGCACTTTTGTTGGGTAGTTTGTTTAGATTAGGGAAGATTGCAGTGGCAAGTTTTAGATTTGAGAGCAGATTGGATGAAACCTCAAATATGTTGTCATGGAAAGATAAGGTTATTGGGGAAAAATGATCTTTGGGATATTATTGATCATGTTGTCATGGAAAGATAAGGTTATTGGGGAAAAATGATCTTTGGGATATTATTGATCATGTTGTCAAGAATTTCTGGAAAAAAACTGTGTAAATGATTAACCTGTCCAACGTTTCGGGACCAGAAAGCTTAATGATATCTAAAGGAATGCTGAGGAGCCCTTAAATAGAAAAGTTCACAAAGTAGTCGTTAAAGGAATCAATATTTTTTTCTTAGAAATTCAATATGAATTATGAAATCATTAATTGAAAACTGTTGTAAAACCTCTGTATGGTCATCATGTACTTCTTCTATATTATCCTTGAGCTTAATTTTGTGTGCCGTTAAAAGGATATAGAATGAAGGCAATCCCATTGATAGAAGTTTTACCTTGACAAGTCCCATCAAAATACCCAAAAGCTAAAGACTTGTCAACATCACCTTTGATAGTAATTTCTATGTTTAACCTTTTTGGAATAACCTAATAATGTACAAAGAAAGCATTTACCTAGGCAACCACTTGAAAAGTGTTAGAAAATCAGAAAGGCAAATTTTTTTTTTTTAGTTGATAATTACTTGTGATATCTTTGAATTCATTATATCTTTCTTATCTTCTTCTTTTATCTTAGATCATCAAGCAATTATCAAAACAAAATATGAAGATCAAGGACACCAGATGTAGGCGGATCGCTAGGGTGAAAACCCCTATAGAGGGGAAAACCTAGTCAAGAGCTCTTCCTTCAATAATTCAAATTGAGATGGATCAATACCCTAGACCAGTAGACCTTCCTCCTCCAACAAGTTAGCCTTCCAAGATGATTTAGTGGTCTCTTCTTATCCAACAACTTCAATCCAGTAACAATCCAACAATTCGACTTCCTAGTTGCAGAATTTTGACCCCATGCAGCGAAATTTCGGCCTCCCAGTTACTGCTGAATTTTGGCTACCTTCCAGCAGCTGCACAAAATTCCCACTTTTATGCTTGAAAGAGTTGTCCTCCTTAGCTATCCTTCTTCTCCTTCATCCTTCAATTTCACACTTCTTCTTGGCTCATTAACTACAGATCAAACTTGTTTTGAGTGAGTGACATATGAGGTCGAGTTGTTGCCTTTATATACTATATAGTGATATTGCTGCCTAGTTTAGGCCGACTTGTCTAGTTTTGAGGCCGACTTGGTGGTAGAGGCCTAATTGACCTATTTTCTAATAAAATAATTTTTCATATGACAAATAAATCTCAATAAGTGTTCTTTATATTATGACATGGACAAGGACACTTGACACAAACCCTCGAAGCCTACAATGGAGGCTTTGACCAAAAACTAATTGACCCAAGCATGAAACTCATGCTTTAATAAGTCAATTTTATTAATAATAAAATTCCTTTTCTTTGTTTTGATAAATATATTTCATCATGATTGACGTACAATTATGAAGACCGATATTAGTTATATTCTTCAACAAAAAGCAGGCATTGTTGCGACGGTTTTGTCACAAGTCCAACGAAGCAATTTTACAATTTTTTTCAAAGTTCAAAATCATTAGCCAACACTTTGATGTATCATTGTAAACCCAAATTTTGTAAATTGTAATGTAAATGATGCTAGTACAACCGTTAATTATGTAACAACCTAGGTAAGCCTTTGAATTTGGCAATGAATTTCATCTTAGGAGGTTTTTTAACCTCACCGAATTATGTGTGTTTCTAAACACATATAATCGACAGAGTTCTTTCCCTTTAGCGTAAACCCCAAAGCTAGGGTGGAGTTCATAGTCAACGTCTTAGGCGAGTCGATAGTGTAATAGAGTCTTTGTAAAAGTAGTTTGGGAATAATTTAAGCCATTTGACTAAATTATTTTACTACAGATCACTTGCTCTACTAGATCATATTGTGCCGTTGAATTGGGTATTTATTTTGAGGGTTTATATGTAAAGAGGTATTCCCCTTTTGAGGGTTGAATTTGTAATTATCTGATGTAAAAAAATATTTTAGTGCATGGTCCTTCATACTTAGACATCATGACTAAAATATTTGAGGGTGGAAAAATAATTAAACTCCTTTGGTGTCAATTAATTAATTTTTTTGGCAAAATAAAATTAGATCTTAAGCGAGAAAATTAATTGATATAGAGTCAAAAAATAATTATAGAGAAAATAGTTTTTTTCAAGTGAAAAAATTCGTGGGTCAAAAAGGAGTTAATTTTTGGAGGTCGCCCACCAAGGTAAAAATGGATATTTTAAGAAAAAATGAGCCCTTGGATCTTTATGTGCAAGTTAGTCAAAATTTTGTCGAAAATATTTATTTTTGGATTAATAAAAAATGGTTTTTAAGAAAAATTCAAAAATTCGTAAAAAATAAATATTTTCAACAGTGCAGATTAAAATATAATTAAATTCTTATCAGCGGTCGAGATTTTTGTGACGGGGATCAAACCAACTAGTCTTCACTTGAAGAATTTCTCTATAAATTAGAAGTCATTTTGCTACTCAAGTCATGATGAAAATTCGGGCTCTGGTCTATGTAAATTTGTAAGGCTGGTATTTGATCCATTGATCTGTTGGGAACGTTTGAATATAATAATAAAAAGACTTTGTGGTTCAGTTCATGGTGTTATTTGTCCATTGATTTGTGTGTTGAAGAATCTAGGGCAATTAGAATGAAAGAGATTCTTCTAGTCATGATAACTATTTGTGAGGTGTTTTTAACCTTTTCATCTTAGCACAATCTTCACTTGTTAATATTATTAAACTATCTTCTTTAGTTCATCAAATAGCTATTACCAAAACAAAGAGACAAGAACACACTGTTGGCTTTCTGCCAGGGCCAAAGTCTCTCCCTCTTGGAGAGGAAAACCCGCACAAAACTCTTCTTATAGAGATTGCAATTAACGAATACCAAGACCATGACTTTTGACCTACTATGCCCTTCCAAGACCAAGACACCAATCCTCTTCTTTGTCACTGTTGAGATCATCATAATAACTACAACACTAAGGCCATGACTACTGCACCATCGAGATCATTACTGCTTGCATCATCAAGGCCATCACTGTGATCATTACTTCTGCAACACTGCTGCACCTTCATCAGGATCATTGCTGCCCCTTCACATGACACTTGCTGCCCCTTCACTATATATAATATATATATATATATTATATCTATATATATATAGATCTGAGAGTTGCACCGAGATCTTCATCAAGATTTGACCTTGAACCTATTACGATCATGACTGAGATCATGATTACCTTTGTCCAGAATACATGCCGAGACATAGTGTCACTGTTGGATAACCAAGATTCTTCTCATTGCAATGATGCCTAGATTGTGACTATGTCTAGAGAGTATGCTAGGAGTGTATTTCAGAGATCCTTCTCCTCACAATGATGCCTAGACTGTGGCTGCGTGTGAGGTAGTGATCCTCAAAACAGTGAGGAGGCCAAGACATAGAGATGTTGTCCATCAAATGTCTGACCTTCTTGTACCCATCCAAAAATTTGAACTTCATCCGAAAATCCAAGTTCTGTGCTTTGTTGTACCCATTCGAAAGTTACAGGTATCTGAGTTCTGTGTCTTCCCTTTTGCACAGACCCTAATGGGGTATATAGTGGTTTGTCTTCTATATTTAGCCGACGTGTCATTGTGAAATGTTGTGTCTATTTCTTTGAGCCGTCATGATTGTTCTTAATTCATTTTTGCTGGTCGACATAAGAAGACGACTATGCTCGCCATTTGGAGGGCTACTTGACATTGTTTATGACACGTATATTTTTCTCATGCTCAAGAAGTGCTGCTTCATACATGACTTTACTCTTTGACATTGTGACAAATCCTAAAGACATCAAGAAGAAGTCTTTGACCTATGAATGACACTTCTTGCTCATGAAACCCATGCAGCAAGGCATACAAAAAAGTAATTTTATTCTCTTTTATTACATCATTTACATAAGTAATAATTACATGTCATTATGAAGACCGAACTTAGTTACATTTTTTTCAACACTCCCTCTTAACTAGGGAGGTATTCATAATAGTACTTGGCCATTCTCAATCTGAAGAATTTATCATAAGAAGAATCAGATTGGTAATCCCATCTGCATAGCATCATATCAACTAGCATTGTCACAATGCAAGGCCTTGACTAACAACTCCATCTCTACACGAGACCATGAGCTACAATGCTGGCGAGACCAATGATTATAAACACCTTCATCATTGCCTCTCAAGGTACATACCCACCCGGGTGTTCACCGAGTATGACCTTCTAGGACTATTCTTTTCTTGGGTTCCCAATCCTTAAAGAATATCGATCCTCTTGCCTACTCTTATCTTGGATGCCCTACGCATCCTCAAAGAGCCTCAAATGCCAAATGATTACCCAATCCTCCCATTCTTTCTTCCTAGGCGAATATAGAATGTTGTGTCTATCTCTCCCTTTTAACTAGGGAGGATATGCCCATTCCTATAAAGGAATGTACCCAAGTTCCCTCTAACTAGGAACTTGCCAAAGCTCCCTCTCAATTAGGGACTTGTCAAAGTTCCCTCTTAACTAGGGACTCTCTTTTTCATCAATAGCTTCTTCTTTGCGGGTCCTTTAGCTGCTTGATTAATTTCCTTGATTTCATGAAATTCAGTCGAGCTTCTTCCTTGTAGGGCATTAGCCATCAATCATTTTCCTTCTTGGTTCATCATGTCATTCATTTCTTCATGGAAAGTGGCCTCCTTGATACATATCTTGAACCTCTGTCATATGGCATTGCGTTAACATATCTTGAGGACTTGCTAACTGAGAATTGATAATCTTATTGTCTATCTTTTGAATAATTGTCATTGGCATCCTTTTCACTCGTATGCCATCTCACATTGTTTCTAAAAGGAGCCTTGGTTAATTGTTTTAATAATATCTTGGTGATAAGTGCTCTAATATCTTTTTTTTGATCTATGTCATTATTGTTTCAAGTTTAACATCTATTTGTGAATGATAATCTTATCTTGGTCATGTTGGTAATCTGTTGTTAAAGAGCATCTATTTTGTTATCATTTGGTACTGTGATCAATTGTTCCTTGGTTACATTGAATACATTGGATTTATCTCGTGGGCACTAGATGAGTTTGAGCACTTTTATCTTGTGCTTAAGATTCTCTCATTCATTGTTAAGTACTTTGTCATAAGATAAATAGTAAGCAAGTACTTAAGACCATAATCAATCTTAAAGCAAGAACACTCTAATCAATTTGCATTTGCATCTTAGGCCTAGATTTGCATTAATTAACTTACCTCCAAGCCTAAGCTTGGTTGATAGAAATATAGGGCCACCCTTCATCTTGTAGTTTGAGAAGGATATACCCTCTCTAGTGGTAAAGACGGTGACCTTGTTGTCGTCAGAGCCACTGTCTCTACAGCGCCAAAGGTACCATGCATGTTAGATTTCAAGGAGAGGTATCGTTAACCAAGCCTTTGTTTGCTTCCCCTTAACTTCTCTCTACCACCTACTTTAGAGACTAGCCTCAAAATAGCTGAGGATTTTGGGATTTACTTAGCTAGGCATATAATTAAAATTAACCAAGATTTCTTGCATCACACTTAGATTAAAGAATTTGCATTTCATCTAGGATAATAAAGCATTTAAGCAACGATTGTTCATCCGGTCATTTGGTTCCTAGTCGATATAAAACAAGTGGTTGACTCAACAAGGCACTGGTCTCATAAGTATTTCAATCTAATCCTTTAAACTGGCTAAATCAACCAAGTGGCTAGGCCATTCAATCGTGTCTTGTGAACTTGTTGGTTGCCAACAAGTCTTGCATCTTCACATTCTTTGGGGACTACCCCCCGACCTAAGGTGGGGGTTCAAAGTGACAACCCCCGACCTGAGTCGTTGTCGTACCGTGCCTATACAATTTGAGTGACAACATTTTCTGGTGTCGTTGTCTGGGACTAGTTTATTGGACCTTGGCATTGCTACATTCTTCTTAATCATCGCTACATTCTTCTTAATCATCTTCACATTCTCATTATCTCATCATTCCTTATCTTGACAATGCGAGAACATTTTTTGGTACCATTGCGCTCTCTTCATCTTTTCATTATCTTATCCTTTGTCTTCTCACTTATCTTTTCATCTTCTCTATCCACACCTTTAACACCAAGACATTTTAGTTGGTTTCCTGTTTGTGTGGCAACTACACTTATTCGTCCATTTACAATAGCTTACTCTGGAAGAAATCCTGGTAGCTTGGTCAATCGTGCTCTTGATCCTGAAAAGGCTTTAAGAGCTTGGTTAAACAAATCACATTCTAGTAAGCATTTAATATTTCTCGGATAGGAAGCCCTCTTTGATATCCACATGCTTTTCCCTGATCCTGTAAATCATAAACATTCAGGGGTATCCTCACGACCTTCTAGATGATTTTGTTATAAATAAGCTCCTGATTTTCCAGGGTAATAATGCAATCAATGCTGATGCTCACATAAGAAAGTTCACAACTTTTTTGGAAAGATATGCTCAGGTGACTACATACAAACATGAAGATGTTAGAATGAAGCTTTTGTCCTTTCATTAGAGATGATGCATTGCAATGGGTTCATGACAAGTTTGATAATGATTTTGATTCTTTGCAAGCTTTCACCGTTGCATTCAAAGATAAATTTGGTGACAAAAGGGAGGGAAAATATTTGGTCAAAGAACTTAAATATATTAAGAAAAGGGAAAATGAGCTAGTTGAGAGTTTAATCAAAGATTCAATGGTATCCTCAAAGACATGACTCAAGATTACAAGCCCTACCTGACAAAACAATGTTGGAGCAATATTTCGAGGCCTTTTGTGTTGACACTCAATATGAGATAAGATGTGCAAAGCTTGCCAACTTAGCTGTAGCTCAGAACGTAGGCGAGGAATTAGAAAAGGATATGAAAGCTTTAGGTAAATCAGAGATTCCTGGTTTTGAACGAGGTTCGGTTAAATCTGAAGGAAAGGAAATAAAGGAGGTAGAGCATGACCCAATTAAAGAGTTAACTCAAAATGATTAAAGAAATTAGAATTGACCATGCTAGAGAAATAAGTGCCATTTATTCTAGACTGATTTAGATGAAAAGAAATCAAGCCTAGAATGTTCAACCTAGAAATAATAATAATAATAGAGGAAACAATAATCCATGGGCAAGAAAGAATCCTCATAATGACCAAAGACCTCCTACTCCACTTGAGTCTGCCAACGTTGTTGACCAACTTATGCCATTTTGCAGACCATTTGAAGGTTTCCATGAAGAAAGTTTATGTGCTATTGCTAGAAAAGTCTTGGATGAAGCAACAAATGAACAAATAAACAATGTAAATCAGAGTTCTTCCAAGGAAGGTCGTTGCACAGATATGATTTCCTCCTCCTTAACCGTAAATAACTTTAGTGATGAAACATATCCTATGACTCAAATCTATTATGGTGAAACTCCATCTTAGGAACAAGCTCTGGAAATCGCTAGAAATAAAGGTTACACATGTCAAGGGAAAGGTAAAGACCAAAATTAGAATAAGCAGGTTGCATCTGAAAGGTATAAATCAAGATTAAAAGTTGATTGATCTGCATGGATAAATAATAATAAAATGTTTGTCCCAGTCTTAGAACTTTTGAAGATCCCTTCACAGAGAGTTGCATTCATCAAACCTTTGGGTATCGCTTAACAAGATAAAAATAATGAACATCAAAGGACAAAGAAATTAAGATAAGAGACTTAAATTGTTACATGACAAATGAGGAACATTAACCTTTCTTCTCGACCTTGGATATTAATGACCGCTTGCTTCATAATTGCATGCTGGATTCTGGTGCTTCAACGAATGTTATGACTAAAAAGGTTATGGATTAGTTGAACTTAAGGATTTCTAGACCTTACCGTAACATCTGTTCTATGGATTCTAAAAAGATTGAAGTCCTTGGTGTGGTTAAAGATTTACAGGTTGCCTTGGCAAATAATCCATATATGATTATCACTATGGATATAGCAATTGTTGATGTTTCAAATGTTTGGGGAATGCATCTCTCAAAGGAGTTTGCAACCGATTTAGGAGATGTATTCAGATGGATCTCTCATATGCTACTATTCCTGCAATAATTGGTGGTATGGTCAAGTTGTACAAAGTAGAAAGAAGATACCATGTTGAGATTCCAAAGAGGTCAAAAAATGGTGAAGAGATTGAACCACATGGTCATCCACTGTAGTACGAGGCTGAATTCATTCAACCGGTTTATGACTTTTCTTCGTCTCATTTCATCCCATCTTACGCAGCACAATGCTGCACATTTACACCAACCAAAAAGGGTTAAGTTTCAGCAAGGAGCTTCTGAAAAATAGTCAATTGATTTACTTGTCAGCGAGTAGATGTTCCAGATTGTGCCACACGGATGACATCTGATGCCATGGGGCATCTTTGTATAGTATCTAACCCTACTCCTGAATTAGAATTTCATTTATGTGATTAGTTAGTTTTCTCTTTAGGCAATTTGTTAGAGTAGATTTTTCTATTCCAGTAGATATTCTATATATGCATGATGATTTGGATTTTGAATGGATATCTATTTGATGGACTTCTGGTTTCTTGGATACAGGATTCTGAATTCTCACGTCACTTCGATGAAGCAACGATCTCCCCATATGGAGCTAGATGTTGCACCAGTTTTGTCACAAGTCAAAGGAAGCAGTTGTGCAAATTTTTTCAAAGTTTAGAATCATTAGGGAGCACTTTGATCTATCATTGTAAACCCAAATTCTGTAAATGATGCTAGTACGGTCGTTTAATTATGTAACAACTTAGGTAAGCCTTTGAATTTGGCAATGAATTTCATCTTAGGAGGTTTTTTAACCTCCCCAAATTATGTGTGTCTCTAAACACGAATAATCGACAACGATTCTTCTCTTAAGCTTAAACCCCAAAGCTAGGGTGGAGTTCATAGTCAAAGTCTTGGGTGATTTCTAGCCTTATTGAGTTTTTGTAAAAGTCATTTGGGAATAATTTAAGCTATTTGGTTAAATTATTTAATTACAAATCACTTGGTCTACTAGATATTATTTTGAGGGTCTATATGTAAAGAGGTATCCCCCCTTCAAGGTTGAATTTGTGATTATCTGCTGTAAGAAAATATTTTAGTGCATGGCCCCTCATACCTAGACACCATGGCTAAAATATTTGAGTGTGGAAAAATAATTAGACCGTGTTGGTGTCAATTAATTAATTTTTTCTGGCAAAATATATATATATATATATTTTTTAAGTAAGATTGTTCTATTAATATGATACAAAAAAGTAATTACAAAGAGGCATGGCCTCAATAGTACTGAGCATCATTCATCACAAAATAATACTGTCTAGCCTTGACTGCCCCAACAAAGGGGAAACCAGTCCATGAAATCAAAAGAACCCACGCAGGGGTTATTAGTTTTGACCAAAAAAACAAAAAAACATCTTAGACATTGCACAAACATAACCATAAAACACAAACTTAACCGTAAATGCCCAGTGACCATGAGAAGCATCCACCTGGAAAAAAAGGCGACCCTTGGTTGCCAAGTGTCGAGACTAGGGATTGTACGGGGCCAGTTCTTCTTCGATCAGACACGCATATTTATACCAATCATCTTCTTCGGCTGACGTGTCCTTGCCTTGAGCTAGATGGATGCCGTGGGTGATACCTCGCTCGCATGCATCCCAGACGTGTCGCCCTGTCGGTTACCTGAAGCCTGCGTGTCACCAAGTTTTCTTTCCGCAGCTTGCTGACTGCCAGCCAACGCTTTACCATGCAGGGTGGCTCTATCTTCGTTAGGTTGTTGTTCGCCTGGGTTGTGAATGCCCCTGTTGCTTGGTGTTGCCCTGTTCTGCTCATCATTGTGTTCAGGCGGAGGTGCCGACGGGTCAATTTTTCAGAGAATGTAATATTAACGGTGGCTATGATTACGGGTCGATTCAGGGTGCTATGAAAACGAAATTGAGTGGCATGGGGAGTTGGATGCGGAGGAAGGGGAAAATTGGCTATGTGAACCGCAGCATCCCTCCGTCCTGTACCTTGGATCCTAGCTCTTACCCTTCCGCTTTGGGTGTTTGGTTAACGACCATAGAATGAACTATGTGGATTGAGATTGTCGGCTGAAGATGCAGGGGAGACAGAGTCAGGGCTGGGCATTGCAGGAGGGCAGATGCTTCCACTGCGAGTGCCTCCTCTCCTGCTTCGCATTTGATGTTGGATGCGAACCATGGCAGGAGTGAAGGCAAGGTTAGCAGCAGAGGAGTTGGTGGAATAACTGCGCATAGAATGGACAAAGGAGGTCTAAGCCAACAGAGTCTGGTATGAGAATAATGAAATTCGTTGCCCAGGTCAATACAACTTAGCAGCGAGCATCAGCTACCTGTTACAGTGCGTGAGCAGGGCTCTGCAGCTTGCAGAGGGCAAACATAGTGGAGCAAGGGGGGAGGAATTTGATAATGATCTGCAGACGCCATGGCTATGAGTGTTGTGGAGCTGTCTCGGCCTTAGGACTCATTTAATGGCGTCTGCAAGGTGCCTTGAATGCGTCTCAAGTTGGCATGGGGGAAGATGCAGGCGGCCATGTGGCCAGCCCTTTTGCCGCTCGACGGTCTTATCATTTTAATTGCCTGGATAATCAGCCGCATCCGGGTCTGGCAAAATAAAATCAAATCCTAAGCCAGAAAATTAATTAATTTAGAGTCAAAAAATAATTATAGACAAAATTAATTTCTTGAAGTGGAGAAATTCGTGGGTCATAAAGAAGTTAATTTTTGGAGGTCCCCCCACCAAGGTAAAAATGGATATTTTAAGAAAAGTTGAGCCCTTGGACCTTAGTGGTTAAGTCAAATTCAAAATTTTGGGAAAATTGATCCAAAATATTTATTTTTGGATTAATAAAAAAATGTTTTTTAAAAGAAATTTTAAAATTCCTCAAAAATAAATATTTTCGACAATGGAGATTAAAAGATTATCAAATTCTTATCAACAGTTGAGATTATCTCCTCAGTAAGCCATTTTAAATTAAACTTGAAACTTTGGAAGGAGCTCTCAACTTTGTATCATATTTATCCTTTTCCAAAACTACTAGGAAGTGTTATGAGCATCTAATTGATCCTACCATGATCAATACCTTTCTACATTTTATAGTAAGTTCCCATGGATAAAAAACTTATCAAGCCTCTTGGAAACACAATCTTCCCCTGATCTATTAATTTTTCAAGTTGGCTCGAGCTTAATAGGCTCAATATCCATAATGCTTACTTGATCAAACCAATGTTTTAAAACTCCGACTCTGACTCCGACTCGGCCGAGCAATGACTCCGACTCCAACTCCGAAACGGTAATGACTCGGCCGGCTCGTTTTCAATGACTCGGTCGTTGTAAAAAATACATTAAATATTTAATTTTTTTATAAAAAAACTTAATTTTGAAGATTTTAAACATAATTTTAAAGCTTTATACGCATGTCTAGCTGTATATCCCCCTCCAGTTTTATTCTTAGACCAGCCTAAGTCATTCCTTTTATCCTTAAGTCTCATATGGCCTCTTTCGTAGTGTCTCTATGTAGTTATTCGAACTTGCAACAAAGTCCCCAGCCAACCGCAGGTTACTTGAATAAATCCCCAGCCAAGTACAACTCTCTTATTGGTTGACCTAATGCATATGAACTTGGCATAACATTGACTTGACATTGTACAGTGACCCTAACAAGACGCCTAAGACCTATTGTGCAAACTATGGCTACAACTTGAGACTGAAGAGTGCAAAATAATATTTACTGAACCTTACAATACCCTTTTGATACATTGACAACTTGCTATATAGTAATTTGAATTAACATTGTCACAAATAGTAGTCAAACTATTGACAACAATCTGACCTAACATTGACTTAAGTGTAACAATTATGTAACATTGATAAGATGATTGGTGACTTTGATTTGACAATGTTTTTGATGCAACAATGAGACAATAATATGAGCCTACACATGTATGGCTGTGATTGACATTTCAATGAGGTGACAGTGACATAATATGATGATACGAGACAATAGCACTTGTTAATGCCCACTTAGTAACCCTTGTTTTGTGGCCTAATGTAACATTACCCCTTGTACAATGATCTGACTCGACAGTGTCTTAAGTGTAAGGGACAACGATACATTAGATTGATGTAATGATTGGTGACTGGGCAGACTTGTATTCTTCTAGAGAATCCACACTTAACATGACCTAGCAATATTTTGAGTAAACATTGCTCTTGTTACCTTAATCACTGAGAATGTGACAATAGTTCCATGTCCGATCTATGACAGTGTGTTGAAACGATGACCATTGACATGACAAAGACCTATGACTTAATATTATGTGTCTTACAGTGATGACATTTAGCATAACAGTTGACAATTTGACCCGGCCGTTTTATTGCAGACTCGGTCCGTTTCGGCCGAGTCAGCAATGACTCGGCCGAGTCATTGAGTGACTCGGCCGAGTCATTGCTGACTCGGCCGTCCGAACCGGGTTAGCCACCGTTTCGCTGCCCAGGCCAATGACCCTGACCAACTCGGCCGGGTTGGTTCTGACCCGGCCGGTTCGTAAAACACTGGATCAAACACATTATGAAAGAATCTAGCTCATCTATTCACTCTAGTACAAGATTTAGTGCCTTTACTGCCCTAATTTTAGATTTAACGAGAAATTTCGCTGAGAGCTAGCCCTATTTTTTTAATAGATTTAACTAACAATTTAACCGATACCAAATTTCATGCAAATACTTGGAAATTTCGCATGGAGTTGATTTCGGCTTTTGTTGCTTCCAATCTGCCTTTGCTACCAAACCGACCGAATCCACGCAACCTATATGGGATCAACCTATCCGATTCCTAGATCCAAAAGACTTCGTATTTGAGGTTTTTGGCCCCCTGCCTAAAACTCCAAGAAAAATTCCTCAAAATTCCTTCTCTGTTCGTGACTCTCTCTGTATTTCCTCCTCCCTTCACTTCATTGGAAAAGAAAAAAATAACCTCCCTTCTATGTTGTATTGCCCATACTTCCAAAACTACAATATCCCAACATTTTCATTAGATCTGTATTCCCTGCCCTCCAGCATGTGGAAACTCAGAATGGTTGAGTATCCTGCTTTTAGAGGCGGTCATACTTGTTTTAAATAATATTATGAGTTGAGTCTTGACTGAGTTGGTTAAGTTCTTGTCAAAAGGTTTATTTAAATGTTTGTCATACGCACTATGGACATTTTATTTGATTCCTTTAGTTGATATAATATATCAATATAGTTATATTTCTTTTAGTTAAATTTTCTTTATATTTCTTTATTTATAATTAATATAATATATTATATTTTCATTATATAATTAACAATTAACAATAATTAATTATAATATATTTTGTAGTTCCCTTTTAGTTAATATAATGAATAATATTATAGTTCCTTTTGTTTTGGTTAATATATTGTAATATATTATAATTTCCCCCTTTTGTTTGTAGAATAATATATATTACAATTCCCTTTTGTTTTGTATAGTATATATCATAATGCGTTGCATTTACCTTTTATTTGGTATAATATATTATAGGTAGATGTTTTGATGGTGGTACACATATTAAGTACCCTAAGTGATCATTATATCTTGGTGAGTTAAGTATTTACTTCGTATTTTCAATAATTATTTTATTTATCCTATACTTGGACATTTCCATAATCAGTTAGTAGGTATACTAGTGCAGTGCATGTGATGCATGTATATGTAGCTATCATATGTATGCTAATACTACTATTCGGTCCATAGTTCGAGATGGGTCATTACACAAGACTCCAATATCTGCCATTTCTTCAAAGTAAGACTTAAGTTTCCCTGTCCACTAGTGAGGTTATCAATTTTAAACACTCGAGAGTAAACAAATCTTACATGTAGATTTGATTACTCTCTTAAGTCCCATGCACGTTTAGTGAAGAGTCAAGCCTAAGCTTTTACTAAATGCTTTTGTGCAAAGCCTTGCAGGAATAGAGAAATTATTAAGAAGGGATACATTATGATTCTAGCCCTCAAAAACCTTTTTGATCTAAAGCAAGAAACCCATACCCCCAAAGACTTTGAGTTTGAAAATGAATTGGTCTCCCTTTCCCGTTGTCTCTTATATCAAAACTATATATGATTTGTCTAACTCTGGCAATTGTTTAAGGGCTAGTCTCTTGGCTTCCCTGTCCACCCCTCGACCCATCCTTGACCTCTCATGTTAACAAAAAGTACTTTCATTGGAATATCGTGGGGGAGTTTAACCCTACCCCAAAGGTCCTTGGGCTAGTTTTAATGTTGACTTCCTCCCAACAGTTAAAGGTCTTAGGTCTTCTGGGTTGCCCATACCTAGACACTTAGAGGTTGGTAAAACTGGTGGGGACGACCCCTTCTTTGGACATAGGAGGAAAACCTTTCGGTCATCACATAGGTGTTTGAGGTGACCCAATTATTCCCTCCATCAATAAGATTTTCCTTATCAACAAAATGAACAGAATCACATGACTAGACATCAAGGGAATCCCTACTTAGAACCCCTCCAAACAAATTGAAATCTCCTAACATTTCTGTCGCTATAGATAATAACTTTATGGTATGATCTTACAAGAAAATTGTGAAGTTCCTCATCTTTTGAAAAGTAGGGGAATAAGAGCCAATGCATTAGACTTACTTTGAAAGATCAAGTTACTCCCTTATTGGATATTTCTTGCAACCTTGTCGAGGATAGAGCATACTAATACAAGCAAAGATCTTAAGAGAACACATCATCTTGCCTCAGTGTTGATTGCGAGCCCATAATCAAGTGTATAGAGAGATACCCCAACTTGAAAGTCGACCTCCACTCTGCCTCTGATCTCTTGAACGCTACCCTTCTAGAGGCTATGGAATTCTGAACCCTGTTCCTCAACTTCCTTCTTTTGGATTAGATGCACAAGTTGAACCTTATGGCTACAATCTTCAATTCAGATCTCTTTCATTTGCCAAACCTTTTGGAAGAAAATCTTGTCGCAATTCTTGTGCACGTGGCCATAGGCATGGCACTTTGTGCATTTAAATGGGTTGTTTTGATAATCGATAATCTAGGAATATTTTTGATCACCCATTACAAAATACACCAACTCATAAAGACCAAGATTGATATCTATTTCGACTAGCAATCTCGATATTGGCCTAACATTACCAGTTAAAAAGCTAACATCACTTAGAAGTGTCTTAACAAACAAATTCCTAGTAACTACAAGGGCTTGAACCATTTAAAGTTTTGTCTATAAGGAGGGCAACTTCACGCAAGCTAGTGTTTTCTCAATAAACTCTTCTTTGGCATCAAATAAAGGATGTTGTAGCTTCATCGATAGGAAAGAACTATCCATGTACCATGCTCCTTCAAGAATGAATAAATATTTTTGCCTTGGAATTGAATAATAGTATTGACCATCCACAAGAGAGAATGTGACAAGGATTGTATGTAACTAGGAATGGGAACCCCTTGAATCCAATTTCCATGTCTCAAAGTCACCAATGTCTTCGTTGATCAGCAAGGAAATCCCACTCCTCTGACTCTTGACCACTTTTTGATGCTTCTTGTCGTTCACCCTCGTCTCTTCTTGAAGACACTATAGCTCGTACTACCCACCTATAAATCCATGATCCCCCACCTATGAAATTCAATGCCCTCCATCAATCAACTCAAGGAATGAAACCTTTGATTATAGAATGCTTCATAGTTTCAGGGATTACCCATTGCAAAACCTTGAAGCTAGATGCCTTTACTCCTCTTATAGCAGAATTGTCCTATCCTTTCAAATTAATTCACTTGCCAAATCAAGTATCTTGTTTAAACCGATGACTTTGTCGACCACCAAGGAAAGCCCACTTCCCTGACTCTTAACCACCTTTTGTTACCTCTTTCCCTTCATTTCGTTCACCCCTTCTCTCCTTGAAGATACTATAGTTCCAACTTCCCACCTAAAATCCACGATCCCCCACCTATGAAACTCTATTCCCTGCATCAACCAACTCAGGAAACAATAACTTAGATTATAGAGTGCTTCGTAGCTTCAGGGATTACTCATTTGCAAAAACTTGAAGCTACATGTCTTAACTTTTTGCATAGTAGAATTGTTCTCTCCGTCCAAATTAATTCGCTAATAGTTGTCCAATGGATGATCCAAACTTTGGTGGGAATGTAGAAAGGCATCACACGCTAGAACCATAACTCCTTCCACCAAGTTTTCAATTGAACCACTTACTCTATGTTTGGATTTTGCGCTATATGTTCCCCCTGTTGAGAAATCTAGGGCAGAGTAGTTGGAGTAATTATTAAGTTGATTTCTCTTAAAACTTGACACTTTCTTGTGATATTAGATTAATGCTTCATCATTATTATGTTGTTCTGTTCATCATCAAGATAAATGCCAATAAAAAGATCACAATGCAAACAAGAAGACACCAGAAATAGGCTCTAAGCTAGGGCAAAACCCCACAAGGGGAAAACCCAGAAACTCTTCCTTATAGAATCAATTGAAGGAAGACTTCCAAGACCTTGATCCAAGACCAACCAAAAGATAAGTCAACCAAAACCCTTCAACGAAATTTCTGCAAAACAAATCTGAGGAAATCCTAGTTTCCGTCAACAACTCGCTAAGTGACCTTGTAGAAGTGCCAAAACAAAATTCTTCTTCCTTCTATCTTCTTCGCTGCCCACCTGGCTATCTTGCACCTCTTTCTTGCTCTTCATCAGATCAGAAACTTGTGTGAGATATGTTACTCCAAATGAGGATGAGTTCCTCCTTTTATAGGCATCTTGAGGGCAGATTAGGCCTCTTTTAGGCTGACATGAAGGCGCTGGCTGACTTACCTTTTGGTGGCTTCTAGACTTAACTTTATACATCAAATAAATTTCTTTCTTTTGATACTTGAACACCACAAGGGCTATTACATCATGACTTGACCTTTTGACTTTGCACAAGATCCTAGGGCTCACAATGGGTGCTTTGACATAGGACAATAAACCAATGGGCTAAAAACCCATTTACATAATAAAATAATTTTTCTTCTTTTTACAAATAAATCATTTTCTTTTTCTTTCTTTTTAATGATTACATGACATCATTACAATTATGAAGACTGACGCTAGTTACATTTCAACACTCCTTGACTAGGGAGGTATTCATAATTGACTACAGGTACAAGGACAATAATTCCATTGAATTATTCTCATAAGAAGACTCGAATTGGTAAGCCATCTTATAAGCTATCTTCTCAGTTTATATTAGTGCATCTCATCATAGCAACCAGCATTGTCATATAGCAAGGCCTTGACTAACAACTCTATCTCTCCAGTAGATTAGAGCACAATGCTGGGGAGACAATGATTTATAAAAACCATCATCATTGTCTCTCAAGGCACATACCCCATTCAGATGTTCACAAAGTATGTCCTTTTAGGACTATTCCTGTCTTGGATTTACACATCCTCAAGGAATCTCCTCTTCGACTACTGTTGCCTATTGGATGCACTACCTCATCCTCAAAGTGTATCGGTATCGATCTCAGATTCTTACCGAATCCTCCATTCTTTCTTCATGATGTGAAGACAAGAATGATGTGTCTATCTCCCCCTCTTAACCAGGGAGGATCTACTCATTCCTTTACACATGAACGAAATATATCCAAGCTCCCTCTTAACTAGGGACTTGCTTCCAATATCAATTGTCTATTCTTCTGTGGAGATCATGGTACCATCAGCTGCTTGTAGGTCTCCTTTTTCTTCATCATCAACTTTTATCATGGAACCATCTTCTTTCACAACTTCTCGTAGGGGACAAGCCATCACTTTCCAAATCATCAATTTTATCTGCTGCATATTAACGAATCAGTCACTATGGAGTTTGAACATAGCTTCCTTTGAGCATCGGGAAAGTGATCTACCAAGACATGATCATCGAACCATCTGCAAACTGTGAAGAACCATTTTTGACAGAATTATTAGTTGGCCTGGTTTACGAAAAAGGAGTTGATGCTATTATATGGCATTACATCAAAGTCGTATCTCAATCAAAACCTAAGGAGTCGAGAGTCTGATACCTAGATGAAATACCTTGGAAATATATGTTGAGTATGAATTAGGATTTATTACGAAATGCTGTGGAAAGATGTGTTAAGTATGATTTAGTATTTTAGTTGTGTGCATGTATTGCTGAACACCTGATGAGTCTGAATATTATCTTGCTAAGTAAAGTTGGCATTTGTAAATATCTGGGAATTTCAGTGGAATAAGCATTTGTTCTAAATTTAGAAATATTAGACTCATTTCACCATTTTTATTCTGTTCTTGCTTAAACAGATGGTCAAAATTATTTATCCATGTTTAAATAGGTTGAATTTGTACTTCTATCGGGACATACTCCTCGGCAGTTTTCTTGTTACAGACTTTGTTAGATTGCCATTCTCTAGTTTGTGGGTGCAGGGTACACTTGGGAGTCGGGATCAATCTTGTTTCAATTTGTTTATTGAAGAATGCACATCTTATTTGTGTTAAGTAGCCATAATTATCACTTTTCCTACTGGATGTCCCCCCTTGGTATGTTTTATTACAAGGGATAAAGAGCAAATGTTACTTTTTAGGAACTGAGGCAGCACGCTAGATTTGGTGCAAGAGATCTTCCTTTTGGGGACACATCTTCTTTGGAAGTGTTTCCCAGCGTGAATGGTGATATTTTATATCATAGATTTTGGATTTCATTTTTTCTTGCTTGAATTTCCGATTTTCTATAACCCAATAATTTCATTTAAATTTGTTCGTTTTACTGAACCTTCAATTGGCCTACGTGAGTGAGATAAATCTATCTAGAGCTACATTGAGAGTGTAAATATGCCTGCAATTTTGCAAATTATATGCTATGCTTTCTTGCTCCTTTTATAAAGGTTTTTATGTTTCGTATTACAATGAACAATGGGCATTTGTTCTGTGAATTGGTTTCTTCTAGTGATGTCAAAGCATACAATGTAACATCTCTTGTCCAATTCCACTGGAACAGCATCACTGCAGTTTGTATTCAAGCTAATAGCCTGCAGCAACACAGAAAATTCCCAATATACAATTTTGTATTCTTTTCATGATCATGGAATGTCTTTTTAGCCTTGTGTTTTGAGACTGCGCCATTTTAGTTTTAGGAAAGTTGCAAAGCATGTTGGACTTTCGTTTGTTAATGACTTGTCCCAACCCCAGCTATGATTTACTTGATTACTAAAATATAACTTCTCCAGCTATGTCCCATACTAATGCCTGAATTAATATAGTTTTTTCTTGTTTTTTAATGCAGTGTAAGAATGTTTTTACTAGATTGCAAGGAACAGTCAAGGAAGGACGACACACAGCACTGTTTATGGAGATTCCAAAGAGAAATGAGAATCCAACTTACTATAGGCTTATAGAGAACCCTATTGATGCTCGAACAATAGAACAACGTCTTGACCGCTTTTTATATGGGAGTGTTCTTGACTTTGCTGCAGATGTGCAGTTGATGCTGGAGAATGCTATACGTTTTTATGGTCACTCTTCTGAGGTATAGTACAGTTGAGTTGGACCGTGAAATTGCTGTCTATAATTTCATCTTCTGAGTATGGAAGCATTTGGACTAAAATTTTCAAGTATTACTTGTGATAAACAGGTCAAGGCAAATGCAAGGAGGCTTCAAGCTCTCTTCTTCCAGCGTATGGCTGATTCCTTCCCAGATGATAATTTTAGCTCTTTTAAAACTCGAAGCTTGGTTGCTCTTGGTCAAACTGCAAATTCATCTACATCATCCCCTAAGCAACAACCGATTCAATCTAGACTGCTTAAGCCACAAGATGATTTCATTCTAACCTCTGACTCAGGTCCAACAAAGCACTTGCAACGGAGCTTCAATGCTGTTGATGACGATATGAGGGAGAAAGCTAGTCAGAAAGAAAACATTTCTAAGATGCCGAAAGAAGCTAGGGCCATGTTTGGTGATCGAGCACAGAACAGGGAAAGATGTAGGGGAGATGAAGTAGATGAAGTAACTCACCCTGGTGATCTTGTTATCTGCAAAAAGAAGAGGAAAGATAGGGATAAAGTGATAGCGAAAGCTAGGATGGTTAATTGCTCACCTGATATTTGTCAGGGTACAAGAAATTTGCCCCAGAAGGATATCTTGATTCCCGGGCAAACTAGACAGGTCCAGGGATGGCCTCAGTTTGCTAGTGCTGAGAAGACCGGTACTAGTGGACTTGATGCTGAGAAGGATGATGCTCAGTGGGCTAGACCAGTTAAGAGGATGAGGACAGATAAGAGGAGGCCCAGTCATATTTGATTCTGTAAATATTGAAATCATTTATTGGGGTGTTTGCATATCCTTTTACTGGAAATCTTCACCATTGTTGCAAGTTGTAATCTTAGTGCATGTTCGGCAAAGTGCTCTTGATTTAGAGTTTCCCATTGTAAAGTATGTGTTATGTGTTATAGTCTTATAGAGGTTATGAAAACTAACCTATTATCATTCAATTCCTAATGTCACATTCAATGATCCCCGAGATAATGGATAACGTGCCCTTAATATTCTATAGTTGCTCAATATTTGTCTCTGATTTGTGAATCTGGCAGCCTAGTGAGAGCTGTCTCATCTGTGTTTTTTAATTAATTCTTTGCTTATTAACTATCATAATTGTTTTCTCAGCACTAATGTGTTTTTGCTCCTAGTTTGGCATAACATTTTGCATTCAAAAATTTCTGAAAAGATTGTTGATGGGAGTTTCATTACTTCGTCCAGTATGAAATCGAAAGCTATTTTCACCAGTCAAATTGCTTTAGCAGAACTCTATTTGCATTGACAGGTTGTAACTAAATATTCTCGATGCAACCATTTTTATGTCAGTTACATGTCCTGGGTGAAACAGATCATTTTGCTATCATAAGCTTTATGAAGTTCTGTCTGATATTTATACCCAGATCTATTGCCTTGTGATTTAGTGCGAGTTATTGGGTGTGATCATTACGTCAAATCACATGTCAAAGATTTTAAAACACATTTGACACTCAGTTCTCCAGATTTGATGTACTGTCGTGTATTTCTGGGCTTATGTTGCCTTAGCGTTGAAGCCCGAGGCGAATTTCCTTATTTATTGTTCTAAATAATCTTCCTTCCTATGTGTAGTGGTCGATAACCAAATTGACTTTCCATCACGGATTCGAGAAAAGTTCAAAAACTAGGCATGCAGAATGTATATTCGGGCTCATTAATTCATTTTCGGAGACCAAGTGTTTTCACACGTAAGTATCATTAACATAAATATATTTTAACCTTGTATCTGTTAAATGGAAGCAGTAAACTAGAGGAGCATGTGATAATTATCTCTAACATAAATCTATTAAATGGGATCAAGAAACTTGAGGAGTACACTTAATGTGATAATTATTGCTAACATAAATCTATTTTAGCCCTGGATTTATTAAAACTGACAGGTAGTAATTTTGTTTAACTACCACTATCATAAATATATATTAGCCCTGATTTATTAAACACTAACCACTTTTTTTTCTTTGTAATTTTTTTTTTTTCGATGCATACTACTTCAATCTGGTTCAATTAATCTTTGTTTTTGTTTTTTGGGTTTATTTTATCAAAATCAAACGCGTTGATAAATATTTACAGTCAGCAAATACAAAATACAAATATTATCAATATTTCTGTTGATCTGTTTTCCTCTATTTGCATGGACTGGCACTCATCTAAACTACATAGATAGTTTGCATGGATTTGCACTCATCTACATTACACATACATACGGAGTGTTGAGGATTTATCCATGGTTATCGTCTTTTTTTTTTTTTTGTATATTTCTGTTTGAAGAATGGATAAACGACGAGCCATACATGGATATGGTCTTGCATATAAGGAAAATACAAATAGAAATATTCAATATCTATGTTGGTATGTTTTATTTTTTTCCCTTGGATTGGCACTCATCTACAATACGGAGGTAGATACACAGAGTTAAAGATCTCCCTATTGTTACCATCTCATCTGCATTAGAGAGGTAGATACACTAGTGTTGAGGTTCTCCCTATTGTTACCATCTCCGTCAATGCATTTGTGATTGAAAAATAGGTACACGTGCCATAAATGGTTGTAGCCTTATTCAGTTGATTATAGCTCAGCTGTGTTTGTGCCATAGGTGAGTCTTATTTTGTTTGACAATGTGCTGAAGATATCCCAATAGTAACCATATACATACGTCTCTGTATTTCTCTTGAAAATGTGGATACATGACCTATACGTGGATTTAAGCTGTTCCATTTGCACGTATAAAAATATGGTTAATGTATTGAATGTATTTCAGCCATATATACATTGGTTGTGTTGCATGTTGTTTGGTGGTATTTGGCTTCTTACGACTATTCCACTGTATTTTGAATGTGTATTCTTACATTTCATTTGTATTTGTGTTCTTTAAATATATAAATATATTTGTATCATATCATATCCATCTATGCTTGTACATGTTAACTACGGATCTCCAAATCATATCATATCCATATATATATATACTTGTACATGGTAACTACGGATCTCCAATCATATCATATCCATATATATATACTCGTACATGGTAACTACGGATCCCCTATTTACGTGGGCACATGTGCAGTGCAATCATGGTTAATGACTATTGTGGAAAATGATTTGATGTTCACCATACCCGGATTCTAGAATATAATTATATTATTCTCGGTATATAGAATATATATTTACATGGTATCATATTTATTTCGTTAAAAAAATAGATTTTATAATTTTTTTATTACGATAATTATATTAATATTTGTTTATATTGGGAATAGAGCTTAGTAAATTTATATTTGTTTTTTAAGTAAATTTTAAGTTAATTATGCGGGAGAGATTTACAATCTCTGTTGAATATATTGTTAAAATATTTATTAATAATATATCCATCAGATTTTGAGATTTATTTTCAAACAATTATGTTATTTTTCCGAATTAAATTATTAATTAAAATCTGTCATATGATAGTAATTGATGGTTTTTTTGCGGATTATAATTTGGTATTTGATTATATATTTATATAATATCTATCGAATTTTTGAAATTTATCTTCAAACAATTATTGTTAGTATTTTTTCCCTTTCAATTAAAATGTAATATTAATTAAATCTGTCATATTAACAACGTTCGATTATATGGTTTTGGTTATATAGTTAATTGAATTGATGTAAGCTGTTATTGGGGTTACTGCTAACAACAACTATTTATAGCAGAGTTCTATTTTATAGATAATGAATTCTTATTAGTAAAACAAATAAATCTTTTTTGTGTAAATCTTGTTTCTATATTGTTTCAAAGCTTATATTAATTCCTAATAATAATTGACTATAATAATAATAATAATAATTTTAGTTTATAATTGTTAGATTTTAGCAACATGAGAGTATTTCTATGAAGTATTTTGATGTTTATATGCTTGGGATTGATGCCTTCACCTTTTACTGTTTATTAACTATTTTAAATAAAAAATATTTTTTAATATATATATTATATATATATATTATATATATATTATTATATACTATTATATAGTATATTATATTTTAATTTAAATTACTTTTAATATTTCTATGATTATTTTATTATTTGTACTATTATTTTATAATATTCTTTAAGAGGTCCATTCTAGTTTCTAATAGGGAGACTAGTTCCACCTACACTTATCCTCTCTATGTTCTCTCGTGCATCAACTCTTACAAAGGTACGAGTATGTCTTACACATTTGCCCATTTGCCAATGCTAGGGCCAACTATTGCTCAAACTATTTACAAAAATGTTATCATGAACCCTTATTATCCATATGCATTGCATAGTGCTCCAACCCCAATGAAACCCACACCTCAACCCCCCATGCCGGAACCCTCTATGCAACAAACAACTACCTCCACAAAGCAAAGTGTATGCTTAGAAGAGTGTTACCGTTCCTCCTAACCTTAACCAGAGGAAGAAGGGGAAAGTTAACCATAATCAACCATCTCAGAGAAATCAGGGCAACTAAGATAGACAACCTAATAACAATAATGGTGATTAGTCAAATCCCACAACCAATCAACAGGGCGGGCATCCCAAGCAAAACAAGGCTCTTACGACAAATAAGCCTTGTGATTGTTGCAGGACTTATGGCCATTACACTCATGAGTGCCCCCTTCTCCCTCTCCCTCATATGTGTTAGACATGGAAGCCCAAGACGCTGCCTCTAGAGGAAAGTAGCCTATCGCTCAACCCCCTCCCCCGACCCCCCTTTTTACACAACCCACTATGCTTACCAACACATTCCCTTACGAAGGATATGTGGCCACCTGGGCTAGGCAAAATCCTCCATCTCCTCCAGCGTCGCAGCCTGGGAATGGGTGTTATTAGATTCCCATGATGAATTCCAAAGATATCAACCTCCAAAATCGGTTGCATCAATATGCCAACCGTCCTGACAAGTTAGCAACTAATTCACAACTTAAAGTTTCCACTGAGCCCCTTTCCTCACCAAATGGTACCTTACAGATCCCTCGGCCTAAGATAGAGGTTTAACCTAAAATCACCAAAGGACCATTACATCGAAATGCCACTATTTCTGGATCCGCCAACATTTATAGTATAATAGATGACTTGAGCGGTCTCTTGCCGCCATGTTAAAGTTGGAAGTCCTCCAGATGTGCCCATCCCAACATAAAGCTCTATTATTTGCTCTGCTCGTTGTGGATCCTTCTGATGATCACATGATCATCTTTGATATTGATAAAGTGGATCATCCCCCTCTTCCTTCCTCCGTTGCTTTTCAATTACCAGTCTTTGTAAAAAATGTTGTTGTTCAACGATGTATAGTTGACGAAGGTACATCCATGTGTGTGATGGCCACTGGTGTCTGAAAGCAAATTGGTTCCCCCGACCTGTCACCATCAACCATCTCTTCATGCATGAGATAGTCACCCTTCATAGCCTCTTGATTTATCTTAGAGTTGCCCTATAGCCATTGTTGACAAGTAGGTCATGATTGGTAGTGAAATTATTGACGTTGGTGTCTGGAAGCAACTTGGTTCCCCAGACCTGTTACCATCAACCATCACTCTTCGTGCATGGGATAGTCATGATTGATAGTGAAGTTATCGATGCCCCCCTGATTATAACCTCTTGCTTGGTCATAGCTTCATGTATGCCATGTCATCGGTCACATATTTTGTCTTTCGTAAGATGTGCTTTCCCCATAATGGAAAGATCTTCACCATTGATCAAATGACTTACTACGACCCTCAATACGAGACCGCTTCTCAAAATGTCATTTCATCGATGGCGGGCAACAAGGTCACCCCTACCTTCACTAATGTTTCCCCTAGATTCTATAAAGATTCCACGCTGCTTGGGGCTTATTATTGCCCATCACCTATTCCCACTGAGCCTATCTCTCCGAGTGTTTGTATGCTTTCACCGTCACGGGCAGCTCAAAAGCAATATGGTATGTCTTTCCAGCAATCAGCCTAACAACAATCCGCTGTTGCTCCATCAGCGAGTACACCCACAGGAGTGCCAACTGGTCACCATCCTTTTGGTCAAATTCCTTTCTTATTTCCACCACCAGGCATTTGCTCGACTCCTATGATGGCCATGCTGAGTCTTCCTAACATGAATTTGGGGATCCTAGTCTAGTACGTAGGTCCTCCTGCAAACACTCCTAACCAACTCAAAGCCTTACATAGCTTTGACTCTAGTTCAACCCGTTACTACCACCCCTTCCTTTGCTTTAGTTCTAGAACAACTTCAGCGTAAAGTCTCTCTTATTGTGAAAGCATTTGGTGATGGGGGCAAAGCCCGCAAAAAGGGGGGCAAGGACAAGGCAACCCAAGCATAAGTCACTCCTACTAAAGAACCAAATCCTACTCCTCCACATGCTTTATGTGACGTTCATGGTCATGCCACTAAAAATATTGACCTTTACTATATTAAGGGCATGGCCTCAGAATCCGATTTTCAACCCAATCTTAATATTCCTGAGGTGCAAATCACCTTACCTGAGTCCGCCAAGAAGAATAAATCATTACGCATGATTCAACCCTATGATTTGTGTGATACGTTCGAACATTACTCTCATAATTGTCCTCATCTCGAGATCTTTCAAGATACACTCCATATTCTTCGTGAACTAGATACCGCTCGTAGCGACCATTCTTCTCTACTCGTGGACCCTGGCACCAATTCATTGCCAGGATAGGAGGCTCCTCAACCCACTGTAGTGATTCCTCCTCTTGATGTCGAAATGACAGACACTTCCATTCAAATCCTCTACCTATCATCATCTATGGGATTGACATCTTTAGACTCCGTGGGAGCTTCTAAACATCTTTCTTTAGATCCATATTCTAAGGACACTTTGGTCTCCATATCGGTGGATTTTCCATCCACTTGTCATCTGTTTCCTCTTGAAGACATTGCATATATGAAACATGTATCCCATGATGGTGATTGGTTCCATCACCCCTTACTTCGAATCCATGAAGTTGAACCACATCTACCTTGTGACCATCACATTTCCACTCAATGTGTGGGTAAGGAGGCATCCACTTTTGAGAGTCTAGGAGAAGCAATTCTCCCCAACCCTCCTATTCCATCTCTTAATGTCGACTCTAGTGCCATTATTCTTCCCCATCCTGAAGAACTTATAGAGTCCCATATCACTCCATATTACCCTCAATATGATTGACTTAATCATTCCTCCATCTTCCATCAACAACCCAATAGTTCATTGTCGTGTTCCTTTTTACCTTGATTGTTCACCAGTAACCATCCCTCCAAGAAGCATTAAGGCCATTTTCAAACAAGGGTACTAACTTGAAAGTCACATATCTGAAATTCTGGTTGGTCTATTCACTACAAGCTCGCCAAGATTTAAGACTCTCTCCCTCTCTCCATATTCACCAACAACTTAATCTGCAAATGAATTGGAATCGGGGGCAAGAAGCCCTTTTATAGGAAAATCCCTAATTTTTCCCTTGTGCATTATGATCAAACCGTAGCTCGATTTGATGAACTTCCTGCATCATTGGAAATCTCTCACTGATCTATATAATGGGTCTCTTTGTTTTTGGTAATTTGAAACTTCATTGGGACGCCATTTTTTCCACGAAGTCTCATTTTGCCGCCTATAAAATTGAATCTCTTCATATGGGACACCCATACTCTGACACCACTCTGTCTTTGTATCAATTGACTTATA
This sequence comes from Pinus taeda, assembly GCA_000404065.3. Lineage (NCBI taxonomy): Eukaryota > Viridiplantae > Streptophyta > Pinopsida > Pinales > Pinaceae > Pinus > Pinus taeda. The sequence goes on from APFE030657329.1 coordinate 69,471, forward strand.
TGTGGAATTTCTTCATGAGTAACCACCATTTACTCATGTTTTCATGGTCTCCTTTAGGCCTTTCGTATGTGGTAGCATCATAGAGTCACCCTTGTTCAGAGCATCAGAGATGAGTCAACCTTACATCCATAGAGTCTATTCAGTGTCCCATTGTGCCTTATTACAATGTATTATCCCTGTGGGTGTCACATTCATTCCATTTTGCTCATATTTGGCCTCTAGCTATTCAAATATGTCTTTGAAAAACGTTTGTCTAAGTAATCGACCACCTCCATTAGAGAAATTTTGAGGTCTAAAATGGGCCTTCTAAGAAAAATGTACGACCAAAATAAACTTTATAAGAACCAATAGGATTCAAGATGATGATGTCAACCATGGGGATGATTCACCATTTTTGGATTAAAAAAGTAAAAAGATTAAAATAAAATAAAATAATAAACTACTTTTTCAACTTGTATTTTCAACTTATCTCCCTAAGGTTTTATTCAAATTTCGATTGAGCGTACTTGTTGGATGCAAAATTTGATTCCTCATCCAAGGAGTAAGCATATTGCATACTTTCGATGAACGTTGCTATACGAAAAATCAGAAATACACTTAAAAAGTGATTGTAATAACAAATTTTCATGTATTTCTCATTTTTCATGTATAAGGGTCCATTGAAATTATGCAGCATGGCTACTCCTTGGATGAAGATTCAAATTCTGCATCCAAAGAGTGTTCCTGCTCGAAATTTGAGTAAACCCATAGGGAGATAAGTTGAAAATACAAGATGAAAAAGTAGTTGTTTTCTTTTTTGCTCCCTCTAAAAATTGATGATGTAACGTAAGCTTATTTATTATTTCGATTATTATTATATAATTTCCTTAGGAGGCCCATTTTAGACCTCAAAATTCCTCCAATGTCAAGAATCGTGTTAGTCGCTACTAGGTCAACCTTGCATATTATGCTCTAACAAGGCAAATCATCAGTCCAACAATCCTCTTATTTTCCCATCATCGTCCCTCATGTTAGTCTATATCAGTCACATTGCTATGTCCTTGTGCCTTTGTTCAGGACTCTTCATTGGCTCAACTCTAGCGGGTCCTCTTCTGTCGACTTCAACATATTTATTATGGGAGAGTGGTCTAGAAGATGGTGTACCTTGGTTCCAACCTTCCTCCTTGTTTAGTGTCTCAGATCAAGCAAAGAGAATCATCATTTCTCTTTGACTTGCTAGTTTCTCGTGTGCTCGACTCCAGCTCATTATTGCATGATCAAGAATCCTACACTTGATGGTCCAATGATCTAGAAAATTGTCCCAACATTTCTCAGGTTTGCGTGAGATGTTTTAAACCTCATGAAGGGGTGGCCATTCAGGTAGACCCCCACATGCCCAGATGTCAATAGATCATAATCCAACCTCATATGTAGTTCCGTAGATTTGACTGACTCAATTTTCGCCGATCATGGAGCCCATAACATGCACCTCGCTTTTAAATGGTCCATTCAGATCTTTAGAGCCCTCTCTTGTTCAACATGGCTTCTTTGGTTGTGACCTCCCCCTCATATCAACTTAGGGGCATTATGTCCTATGTACTCTATTTAATAGATTTCATTGTATCAGTCATGACCTCTGTCTTCTAGGATACTTATGTGTATGGGACTCATTATATCATTGCAATATTACTTTAGGGCACATTGAAGCTAGTTTATCATGTATCATGTACTATGTTGCTCAGACCCACATTGTTGGGCACATCATTATCATTTGTACTCAATTATCTTGGTGGGTATGGGCATGCCTCACCCACCTCATTGAGATTTTGTACTCATCATAAAAGGAGACTTCTATCTAGCAAGTAGGTCTTGCCCCCTCAAGTTCCATTCCTTCCCTTCATTGCTTCAACACTTTCTCTCTCTATGACTCCCTTTCGGGGTCTTGTGAAAGTGAACCTACAACGTATTTTGGTCATACGATGTGCCCCTGAGACTTTTACATTGGGGGGAAATCTGTTATCACCCAAAAAATGATCAACTAGACATTTCTTACTAGGTTGATCAAAATACACTTGTAGCATAAGATTTTACACATTAAAATCCACTTTTACCTTAGGAAATAATTTAACAAACCAATTTTCTAAATTATTCCTCATTAAAATCCAAAAACTCCATGAGAATAATTAGATAAATCATTATTTATTTATTATTCTCTCGAAATAATTATTAAATCATCTAATGATAATTTCTAACCATTTTTATTTAACAACTTGGGAATAATAAGTAAGTCATTATTTATTTATTATTCCATAATTATCCCTTTCTTCTCTCATGAGATATTCATTAAATATTCATTAAATA
>APFE030657329.1:72274-90246 GCA_000404065.3 Pinus taeda
ATTCATCGTTGACATTATCACCATAAAGTAATTAAATAAACCATTTTTTTTATTTGTTGATTACTTTACCATTTTCTAAATAGAGATATTTTATTATTTCAAAAAATCTTTCCCAATCTAAAACATAATAAAATATTCTTAATAGCTAGATCTTGATTTAGTCTAATATTTTATTATTATTATCCTAGATCTAGATCTAGCCTAATATTGTTATAAATAGAGGTGTTTTCTCTTCATTCTACACATGAACATTTTCATCGTCCTCATTATCATCTTATGAGATTTGAACCCCCATTTTTCGATTTCAAGTCACCATTAACTCCATTTGCCCATTGCATCCATTAGGAGAGAGAGTACTGAAGCTGAAGCATAGGGTATCAAGGAATTATCCCATAGAGAGGGATCTGTAGATCCAAGTCTGCATATTCCCCTGGATAGGTGTAAACAATCTTTTTTTAATAGAATTCAATTCCTTATATTTCCATTGGGTTTCCTTAATATTTTTCACTGTTACTTGCTTCTTTGTTTTCTGCAGATCGTATTTTTTTATAAGGTTTTCTATATTCTTTTACTACAAATTTGAATAACATTGACAACTATCTTTTGTTGTTATAGCTATTTTTCACGAATAGAAACAAAGGGATATTTTGCTCACTTGATCTAAAATTCTTTCCTAACACAAATGGAAGCCTAACATAGATGGTTGGAAATCTTATTTTGAGACCTTTCCAACAATATTATGACACTCACTTTAACTCCTCATAGTTGAGGAGATATAAATTTTTGAAGTTTACTAATTATGTTACCTTTAACAAGTCGTCCCCACATTGACTGTTTAGACCCAAAAGAGCATATGTATAGGTGTGAGTTGGCATTTTAGAAGTCTACTCAAGGAAAATTTGGATTTTTTTAAATAAGGGAATAAAATAAGGGTTTCTAGGGTCCATATCTCATGAACCCGAAGAAAGGAGAAGCCGGATTGGAGAGGCTATCTAAGGAAGTGCTTTTCGCACATTTTCAAAGGGTTTTGGCACAATTTTTTGAAATTCTTTTTGACACATTTTTAAAAAGGGTTTTGGCTCACGTTTTGAAGGTTTCTGGTTCTAGTTAGAAGGGTGTTACATAATTGCACCTTGGAAAACAGGTACTATTGTTTTTTTTTTTCTCTTGTGTAGTGTATGTGAGAGGGCCAAGACCCCTGTACTAGAGCAAGGGTGGCAGGGTAGAGCAAGGAAAGGGAGTTGTAGCTTCCTTCATGTTGAAACCTGTAAATTGGGGGGCTGGGGCCTCTTCCAGTAGGTGTTGGTAGACTAGGGGATTGGCGCCTCCTTCCAGTATGTGCTAGTAAACTAGGGGGTTGTTGCCTCATTCATGTTGTTACTTGTAAACATTGAAACTATTTAAGATAAGTTTCATGCTTAAATTAATATATTGTTGATAAGTATTATTTGCATGTTTTTTTTTGAAGTTTTAAACAATTGTTAAAAGTGTCCAATACTGATTCACCCCCCAAAGTATTGGTAATATTTCCAACATGGAGGCCATCATGAAGTGGCGAGTTCATGAAAATTTATATGAGGCAACAGTTTCTAGTGGAGGAAGAATCAACTAAATTCTTTTATTGTATAAAAAGAAAAGTTGGTCAAGAATGAATTTTACATTAATAAACCCGTAGAATCCCTTCAAAGTGGAGATAGATGCAAGTGGCTATGCTGTGGGAGTGACCTTAATATAAGAAAGAAGGCCCATATGTTATAATTATGAAGTATTTCATGGTAATTTCTTGACTACCCTCCCTACGACAAGGAACTCTATGCCCTAGTACAAACTCTCAAAAGTGGAGACACTATTTGATGGGAAAGGAGACCATCTATGTAGATCACCAATGACTATAGTATCTGTGGTAACATAAAATGACCAAGTCAAAAGTTTTGACTTTTCCACAACATTTGTACAAAGTTTCCAATTTCCCATAATCTCAAGACCTTTCATCTAGCGAGTCTTCACAAAATTTGTCCTATTCTTCGTATGAAAACCAATCCTCCAATTTTACTAAATCCATAGCCTATCTTCCATCTCCTATTGCTATTATTCCAGGCCAAAAGATTTGTTCAAAATCAACTTTATTTTTATTTTAAATTATCACTTTAAAATAATAAATAAAAGAATCATGGTTTAATCCTAAGTTAAGACAAATAAGGTTAAAATCCCATACATAGTTGAGTTAAGTTGCGTATTCAATTCTACAACTCAACCAAGTATCACGATTAAACCACGTGCCAAATCATTCATGCAACAACCCCCAATGGGGTGAGTTTTGCTAAACACGTCCATAGGAAAGCTAAGTTGATACAACACAATTTTTATTGTACTATGGGCTTGCCCACCTTAGATGCAGATTTTTAGAACGACACAAACCTTCATGGCAGAAGATCCACATTACTTCCTTGGTGTGAATGCGAACCTTGATTTTGAAAAAACAGAAGAATAATTTTGGGAATGAGAAGACTGAGTTCTTGTCTTGAGCCAAAGGGATCATTTTCTGTAAATATTTATGAATAAGGGAACCATTCGTTGGATTCACCTTTTAATGTAGTCAATGTTTTTTTTTTCTATAATTGTTTTATTCTTATGTTGTACACCTCATTTCTTTCTGGATATAAATGTAACCTTTGGAGGAAAAAGCCTTATATATTTAGAGATTAAAAAAAGATAATTTATGTTACATATTTCTTGTGTTATTTCTAGTTTGTTGCAAAGTATTTACAAAATGGATAGAGTACTATGAAATTTTTCTATGTTGTTCTTAGCCCTTTCCATGTACCTTTCAAAAATATTTTCAATAGATTACCTTCTAGTATTATGCTGTTGGATTCATTATGTTGTGCATGGAAAGCTATCTTTCTCCATCTTAGGTCAATTTTTTTCCCTTACTTTGTCGCAAGTCTGAGATATAATATCTTTCTCATTTTCTCTCACCTACCACCTATCAGATATTGTGCTCTATTACTTGAGAATTTTTTCCCAGTGGAAAGGCCTATGATCCGAGACATTTACATCTGTCGCCATTTTTTCTTAACCCTATTTATCATCCTTTACAATCTAAATATAACATTATGAGCTTAAAGAAATAAACTATTTCTTAGTTATAATAAGCAAACAATTATAAATAGCGGAGGGAGACCCTTCTTGCCCAAGATCCAACTTGAGGCCAAACATTGGTTTGAAGATGCCTTGGCATAATATCTAAACAATTAGGAACATCTCAAGGGAATAACATCAAATTGACACTATTGCCAGGTAGCGGAGTTGGAGTTTATTTTCCCCTGGGTTTTACAAAGAGTAGATATGATTCTTAAAAGTGAACAGAAATCATATATAGGCTATATATTTTGACGTAACAACTCTATATTTTGGTGACTCCATTCTTTTTTAATGATGAACTCAATTGCTTCACTAATAATTGTAAGGTATGATCCTCTTGATTTTTCAAATTTACTTGGTTTTCCAAATCCAATGCCTAGTAGAGATAAATATGAAGATACCCTTCCAAATTTTAGAGGAAGTGATGAATAATTTACTACTAAACATTTCATAGTCTTATGCATCAACTTGAAATTTTTGACGAAGATGATTTCACGAAAAGTTTCATGATGTCTTTGGATGGAGATGCTCGACAATGGTATAATACCTTGCTATTGTTAGTATTGCTTCACTGAAGAATTTTCATATAATATGCATTCTTATTGCAAAAGGATTTATCCAGCCGAGTTATAAATGCTTTGATGAATCTAATAGAGAAGATTGTTCCTGTAGTAATGAGGAGGAAAATGAATTTATTGATGATGGTTATGAACATAGATATGTTGAAAATCATGAAGAGGATAACTATTGTAGTCTTGATAAAGAGTAGATTTTTAAATCATCATCTACAAAAATTCAAATAAACTCACTTATTTATGACAATCATGATGAGTGTAACATTGAGTTTCCATAACTATTACTATTTCCATTTGAAGAAAATTTTGATTAGCAATTTCATAAGAATAGGGAGCTTATATTTCATGAAAAATCAACTCCTATATATAACAATTATGAATTAGAGTGGGAGGAAGACAATGAGGAAGATATCGATGAGTTGATATCGGGCAGAACAACTAAATGAAATTTGTTACCTTTTTCTTTTCCTTCATCAAAATTTTAGAAAGAGAAGATTGGCATCATCAATGGAGTACATAAATTAGAGATTACACAGAGGCAATTCAAGTTTGTAGATCGTAAATAGGTAATTAATATCTCTTATTATTTTCATGATCGTATAACAACCTATTTGGAAGTTTTTGTTAGCTCTCAAGTCCTACATCATTTTTTCACTATGAGTGCCAACTTCATGTTGAGTTGCAGTTTTTCAAATTACTATTTATTTTAATGGCCAACATCTTGCTTGGAATTTGGTCATTCAACCTAAGGCTTACTTGGTTTCACTAGAAATTTTCTTTTACTTAACCAGTGAAATTGAGAAGTTTATAATAGGATTTGGTTGTATATAAATAAACTCATCAAATCAATTTTGTAGTGCTTTTGTTTTACAAATTTGAACCATTTGTTTTCAGGAAAAAGAGAATGAGAAAGGCTTTAGATTAAACCATATTATAGGTTTAGGTTCTACAATTTTCATAGACGAATAGAAATAACTCTAAAAATTTAAGCGGGAACAAATTTTTAAGAAATGAAGAAACTTGGCTAGTGTGTTCTTCGTGCCTCACAAGGAGACAATTTCCCTAACTGGAGCTGACATTGTAACATAAACTGTCTAAGTCAATTTTTTTTTTTTTAACTTTTACACAACATCTACACAAAATTTGTCTCTTTCCCTTCTTCTCAAGACCTTTCATCTAACGTGTCTCTGCAAAATTTGACCTATTCTTCGTATGACAACCAATCCTCCAATTTTACTAAATCCATCTCCTTTTTTCCATCTCCTATTGCTATTATTCCGAGTCAAGATATTTGATCAAAACCAATCTTATTTTTATTTTAAAATATTTATTTAAAATACAAAATAAAAAAATAAATGAATTATGGTGTAATCCTAATTCAAGACCAAAAAGGTTGAAATCCCATATATAGTCTAGTCAAGTAATGTGTTCAAAGTTACAACTCAACCAAGTGTCAAGATTAAACTACTTACTAAATCATTCACATAGGAGTCTACAACGGGGTGAGTTGTGATCAACACATCATAGGAAAGCTAAGATGATGGAACAAAAGTTTTATTGGATTATGATCACTAAATTTACCCTCCTTAGATATGATTTTTGTTCAAATAACTCAAACATTTATGGCAGAAGGCTAAGAAAACTAGGGCATTAGGATTAGGTGATTTCTCTTGAAATGATAACTGCTTGTGAATGATTTTTACTTCTTTAGATTATGTCCTTCTCTTTTCTTAGATTATTTTAGTGTTCTTCTTGATCAAACAACTACCAAAGCATAAACAATAAGGAGACAAGGGACACAAAATGTAGGGAAAAAATCCTCTCCAACTTGAGAGGAAAACCCAAAACAAATTCTTCTTCTTATAGAGAATTCAAATAACAAGACTAGAACCCTTGACACAACAACCTTTCGAAGACCAAGTCACAAGACCCTTCTTCACTGCTTCTTCTACTTGCCCAAGTCAACACAAGTCAAACTTCCTTCTTACACTGCTAGTCTCAGATACTCTGAAATTTTGGTTCCTTTCAACAGATTTGTAATGTATACTTCTGCAATTCCACACGTGTGAGGTGATGGAGAGAGTTTAGGGAAGATTTCCTACTTCGCTCTATTGAATACTTCTCTTGGTGATCTCAACTAACAAGGGAGCTAGTTTGGAGACCTTCTTGATGACTTCCTCAAGGACTAATATGACACTACTGCAAAAACCCTAGTTTCTGCCACATGTTCAAGGAGATTAACCCAAAAATGATGCATAAAATCTTCGCTCTTCATCTCTTCCTTCTGCATGGTTATGAGGCTACTCTTCTTGTTATTTTTGTGCTTCTTTTCTTGTCTTAGATGCTTGAACGAATTCTGTCCTAGGTGAGGTCGAGCTGCCCTATATGTAGTGATCTATCCATGAGATATAGGCCGACTTGACCTTGTGCCTAGGCCGTCATGTATTTCTGGAATCCTCCTTATTCCTTTTTGTAGTCCGACTTCAAGAGGTGCTTGTGACAAGGTCTTGGAGGGTCAATGACTCAAATTAATCTCTTTTTACAGTGTGTAATAATAAATGGGTCTTTAATATTTGACGAAGCCTTAGCTATAAAATAAAATTCCTTGGGCATGAAACCCATGACTCAAGCATTATAAGATAATTTTATTTTTCTTCTTTACATCAATTACATAAAATCATGATTACACATGTCATTATAAAGACCGAACCTAGTCACACTTTTCAACAAGAAGATCACATGGCTTGCCCAATGTTAATGAGAACCTTGATATTGCAAAAAGGAGCAATAATTTTGGCAACAAGAAGACTGAGTTCTTGTCTCGAGCCTAAGGGGAAACTATCTGCAAATATTTCTAATTGAGGGAAATATTCATTAAATTCACTTGCCCATGGTTTTGGACATGATGGTTTTTTTCCCATTGTATTTTTTAGATTCGGTCAAGGGAACTACATTATGTTCTAATCCAAGGTTAATGGATTAGGGTTTATGAATGCTTTGGCATGTATGATATGTATTGTAACATTGAAAGGAATATAATGAAAAATCAATCTGGTAGCCTCATTTTTGGGATGCAGGGAAAAATGTCTGTGTATATTTGTTCTATGTTCTCGCCATTATATATTTTCTGTTTTTAAGAATTCATTTGCAGCTGATTTCTTTACAGGGTTAAAACCTACAATTGGTTGGTGTGTGGATGCCTTAGCTGGTTGTGGAGCTACTACACCTAGCTGACAGTGCTGGTGACTGTCAAGTCATGATTATGGTACTTGATGTATGTGTGGATCATGCTTATGGTACTTTGTGCATGTATGGATCAATTGCATAGTATTGTAAGGTATATCATTAATGGTTGCAAATGTTGGGTTGGATGTGGAGAAGCTTTATGGCTTGAGTATTGGTGGAGCTGATGGATGGCATTCAACTAAACCTAGTTTGACTTGTGATGATGATGGAGTTGTGAGAATGGATTGCTGGAGTGTTACAATGGCTACAATGGGTTCTTGAGGTCTTACAGAAGGTGTTTTAGCAGTGGAGCAAGTTTGATCAGTTTTTGAGCTAATTTGGGATAAGTTTTCCTAATCCTTTGCCCTAGTCGCATGGAGGATGGGTCGCGGGAGCAACTGGAAAGCTCCAGACGCTTGGAGATGGGCCCCATGAGAGCGACTACAAGTTTCAGTCGATTTATCTTAGGCCTATGCGTGCAACTATGACTCAGAGTGACAATTCCTTCGTATTCCTTATGCTCATTGATTGTTTATTTGTTCTTCCGTCTTGTATTGTTTGGGACTCATCATGTAAAGTTCGAAAAAATGTTATTGTGCTTACAGAAGATGGTTAAAAGATAATATTCTGTAGTAAATGAAGTTAGTGTATTCATTGAGTCAAGAAGCAATGAACCAAACCACTTTCAACATATGAACATAGCTCCACTACATAATTGTAATTATTTATTTAACCATTACAAAACATTACAAATAGATGGAAATAATGAGTCTATTTGGTTGGTTCACTTGAGAAGAAAATGTGAAGGTTTTGTGAGCTTCAAGAGTGTGAGTGAGAGAAGAGTGGTGTGTGCAACTTGTGCAGGGATTTATGCAGGATATCTTCAACAAATCACAATGGTAGAAGCTAGCAACATAACTATGTTTCAACCAAGATTTTATGCAGTAGTATGGTAAAAGAGTAGGAAGGATTGTAGATAATTTCCTTCATGCTTGATTATCATGTTCTGATCAGATTATCTTTTATGTTTTCTACATGTATTGTTGCAATGTTTGAGTGAGAAAATTGTGCATATTTATTTTGGTGAGATCATTATGATGTTTTTAAGCTTATATTGCTAGAGGTTTCTTTGTTGTTCTGGTTGAGTGATTTAGATTGACTCCAGTATGAAATATTGTGAAATGTGGGTCAGTAGAAGAGTGGAGTGGGTGATCCGACAAATTCAATACATAGGACATATTTCTTCATAAGTCCAATGGGTGTTGGGCAAGGCTTGTTGATCAGATGGGTGCCTGTAGAGTTGTAAATGAGGATCATAGCTCTCTCTGATACTAGCCATACATATTCTGTGTAATTGAATTGCTTGACGATTAATATAATTATTTGAGCAGCGGAATAAGAGAAGGGTGAACTTGGAGGGGGGTTTCCACCAAATTTTTTTGTGTCTTCTTGTCCATGATTCTTTGATTATTTCACATGGTTCTCATACATTTTATTATATGATTTAATATACTATTGGGTTAATGATGATTGTGTTGCAATAATTGAAAGAAGGAATTTAAAAGTAATAAACACAGTCACTACTGATTCACCCTCCCCCTAGTAGTGAACACATTTCCAAAAATTGGTATCAGAGTGGGGTTTCTCTAAGTGAAGCTTGATCACTTGAGAGAATACCATGGGATTATGACGAAGAATAATAAGAAACAAATTCAGAAAAAGAAGAGTTGCAAACAATCCAAGAATGTTGTAAAACTTGGTGAACCTATTATGATAGTAAAAGGTATGGAAAACAATGTTTTCATTCATGGACATTTTCCTTGCTAATCTAGTGATGATGATTTTGGGGTTATTGATGAAGCTGATGATCAAAGTTTTGAAGTTGATTCCTCAAGAAGTGAGGAAGGTATATTTCCATTGCAGGGATCTGAAGGTGAAGAGATTAAAGAATAGTGACTGTTGAAGCCAAAAATAAAGATCAAGAAAGATTGATTGAAGATCTTACGATGGAGAACAAAGATTTGAAAAAAGAATCTTTAGATTCTTGAAGAGAATCAGAGAGAATGCCTTCAAAGAAGCAATTTATGATTTTAAAAATCAATTGAAGAAAGTAAAGAAATTTGAAGAGGAGATTGGTCACCATCTCGAGAATTGAATGAGTCACTATGAGAAACTTGAATCAGAATTAGAAAAAAGAGCATCAAGAAGACAAATGAGGTAAAAAATGAAGAGCCCAAAGTGAATGTTCGAGTACCAAGTCAAGAGCCAAAAAAAGTGCCAAGGAAAGATATGAGAAATGTTAAGTGTTTTAGCTATCAAAAATTTGGCCACATTTCAGCCAAATGAGAGAACAAAAAGATAAATCATTTCAAGAAAAATAAACAACCAAGGAAGGATGATCCTCAAAGACCAGTCCCATTAGTTTTCAGCTATAAAAATTTCTTTTATGGGTACTATTTCTTAAGCTATGATTTTGTTCATAAAGGTGTTGATTGTAGGACCTTTGGAGCAAGGAGTAGAAATCAGATCAACAAAAGATCTAAACATTTTCCTACACTTCTTGGGAACATTAGATGTTATGTTTGTGATAATGTGGGCCATAAGGCCAAAGAATGCAAGCTTCCTATGTGTTTCAAGCAATCAAATCAAAGGAAGAAAGTCATCTAAAGCCGATCAGTCAAGAAGCCAAATAAGAATATGTATGTTAAAGATTATCCTCACAAAATTTGGAGAAGAAGGGAGCAAAGAAGCATTCCCAATAAAAACTGAGGCCTTCATGGTCTCAGGGGGAGCATATGGTTTCATTAGGATTGCATGTGGATCATTAAAAGTTCTGCCATATTGAAAATTTCATGAGAATTAAGTTGCATTATTTAGTAGCACTAATAGTTGTTTGTTGCAAGATATTAATGTAGAGATGACACATGTGTAGGGGGAGCATCTCACGTGCTCTCCTTTTCTAGTGATTTATTGATGAAAACATGGTCCATGAGAGTGTTTGGAGGAGGTTTCTCATGATTATATATTTATCTAACATTGGCCATTGCAAGAGCTTAGTGGTTGAGGATAAATGCTTTGAGTTTATATGTCTTATATGAGTTTCATGCAGTTGATTATTTTCAGATTGATGGTTGTTTTGAGAATTCATGCACTAGTTCAAATGAATAGAAGCCACAATACATTTTCAGATTAGATAATTTTTTATTCAACTATGTTAATGGTGCTTATGATTCATATGCAAGCCTATGGATTTTCTATTGCTACGAGTTTTTGTCTCATATGATGCCATGTATTAGTCACATTATTACATGATAAATCAATTATGTCTTGTTGGTCGGCACCATTAAGGAGTTTAGTTGCTGATACTATGTTTATGGTGCTTCTGGTAGATCCATTTATGGATCATTGTTGCTGGTCTTGACATTGAAAAATATTCCTACAAGTTTAGTGTTAGTTCTTATTGAAAATTATTAACTGCTGCTTATTTGTTGGCATTATTCATATGTGGCTTGGTGATTACCAGTGACATGATACGCTGGTATTTGGTGGAGGATTTGTATATCAAATTTATTATTTCATGGATCCATGGTTCATAGCCATATTAGTTTAAGGCTTATCTTATGATGTGAGATGTGTTGATTTTTTGCTACCTTGAGTGGATGGTTTCCTCCTGTTCTAAATGGTGCACATATTTTTGACATGTTTATTGCTACTACCATCTGCATGATGTGAGATGATGGTCATATGTTGCTGATGCAAGTTCATGATCTATATTTATGCTGCTGCTACATATTGGAGTTTTATGTTTCTCAATTGATGTCATGGTTATATGCTATTATTGCTTATTATTTCATATCTCATGATGATTGATTACAACTATTATCACCTCGTTTGATGCTAGATGATGGCTCTATCTTATGCACTTGGATGGTTGTATGCATGATGATATTTATATATTGTTGATCATTCGTCATCTTGTTGATTGGCCTAAATGTTTATAGTGCTGGTCAATGAGCTTATTTGAGTATGTCTTATGAAAGACATAAGTTTGGTCATGTTAGCCCTGTTGGCATGTGGCCCAAAATGGACCCAAATCTGCTCTCTAAGTCTTCAAAGGCTAGTAAAAATCATGCCAAAGATCAAAACAATTGCAGGAGAAGAGCCCTTAGAATGGTGGAGAAACACTATCAGGAGGCAAAAAAACAAAGGAAATAGTGAAAAAACTGAGTATCAGTGGAGGTAACAGTGAAATGCACAGCAGCTGTCAGATCTGGCTGATCAACGGTCCAGATCTGATCGGTAGGTTGCAACCAGCGGAGATCGGCGTGGACCATATGAAACTTGCGATGGCGACTAACGGAGTCAACTAGGATCGTCGATCCAGTGCACTGATCGATGGCCCACGTTGCATCAAAGGATCGCTATCAGAGATTACAAAGAGAGCTAGCAATGGCCCGGGGCATGAGCAATATGCGATTGCAATGAATTGCATCGATATATCACATCGAAGCAACACCATGGAGTGGGGCCTATACACATGTATATGTGCGACCCGATGAACCGGACCCGATAGTATTCTAAATATTATTTCATAAGATTTGAGATCTGCAGAAAAGCCATTTTCAATGCATTTTCATAGTTTTAACGTATTTCTAAATTACAAAGGGGAACCTTGGAGCAGGACTGGAGCGAATTGCGATATGCGATAAGACCTAGACCTGAAAGGGTTCGGGAAGGGAAATATATAATATTCGAAGTCCGTCATGAGCCATTTTTAATGTATTTCCAACGTTTTGATGTATTTCTAAAAACAAAGGGAAAAGGCCATTTGTGACTTGCAATAGCGATAAAGACGGGCCCGATAGAGGAATAGACCGTGTTTAAGGACTTTTGAAGTCCGAAATAAACAAAGCTTGGTGGGATTTCACAGTGTTGTAGCGTTTTTCTGTGTAAAACAGAAAACAATCATTGTTAGCATTTGAAAGGATTTCAAAAGGCCCACAAACCCATACCATCACATAACAGAGGTCGGGAGACAGAGATCGGGAGATAGAAGGCCGGAAGGGGAAAGGAAATAGAGAAACACAACCAAACCAACAAATGATCATGGAGCATTGGTGGCATGAGCGAATTCCCTGACAGTAAAATACCAGAATGCAGTTACTCTGTTGTTAGAAGAAGAAACCTCCGAGCCCATGCGTGCCTAGTCAAGGCATCAAATCGTTAAAGACAAAGGGGATAGATTAAGACCTCTCGAGCCTCAGAAAGCTCAATAGCATTGTAAAAGGCCTATAAATATTTGAAATTTCAGAGTAACAAAGGTTCAACTTTTGGAGACTGTGGATACTCTGCTACTCTAGCTTCTCATCTTCATTCCAGCAATATAAGGTTCTTTTGCTGTTACATGTTCAATTCCCATTTTCTCTTATGTTCTAAGCTTGCACTTGAATAGGTTATTCATGTTTTCTTTTGTGTCTAATGCCAGATAATTGTCATCTTGTCTCTGCGTTGATAAATTAGATTTGCAAAGCTTCATTTACTTCCTGTAGCTGGCCATTCATATGTGTGTATGTATGCATCTGTTGGTACAGTCGGTATTATTCATATATCTATTGAATCTATAAAATATTGAACATTAGTGGTCTAAAGCCTTGTAAAGCTGAGGGTGTTCATGCATGTCTTGAGTGGAAACAATGTTGAAATAGTCACCTGACTTGATCCAAACCATCATTCATTCCAATAGTTCATAGAACAATATTGAAGATTTATATGTTACCAGGCATCTCTGAGCTACAACCTAAGAGAGCTTCCTAGAGTGATAACATAATTGGTGCTACTTCCGAGGAGAGGAAACTGAACTTAGCTTCCCTGTGAGATGACACAGATCCAACTTTGATGATAGACAAATTCTGGGCACTTTTTTGGTTGTAATCATCTATCTGGCAACTCTACTAGAGGACGAACCTCTTGGGAACTCCACTTCATAGTTCTGGTTCAGTTTGTGATGCATACTCGGAGAAATCCTCAGAAGTCACAAGCTGACCTAGTACCTGACCCTAAAATCATTAAAGAAAGAAAGGTATTGCAGAAAGGAGCATCAGGTTTAGGTAAATCTAAACAATTTTCCATATCTCTTCAAGAAAAACCTGTAATAGAACAAATACATGTTGAGAGTATAGCATCTAATACTAGCAGTGAAGAAAAAATCTCAGAGATTCATAAAGCTCCTTATTCTTTAGGTTGTCCTTTTGTTGTGAACCTAAAGGAAACCTCACCTCCTATCCATCATACTCCTTTAGTCTTATCAGTCACTCCTCAACCCTCTATCATTCAGACTGCCAGTACCCTTATAGCCACCACAGCTATGGCAAGACCACAAGCACCTACCAAAATGGAAAGAATCATAGCTGCTAGGTATGGGCCTCTAGTACTGCCCACTCCTTTGAATGCCATGCCTACTGGAGAATATCAGAAGTATATGCCTAAGTTCACTAGGAATAAAGGTGTTACAGCTGAATAACATCTTGAATCATTCTATAGCTATGCTGATAACCTGGACATTAGTGAAGATGATGTGTGGATGAGAGTCTTGGTCTAAAGCCTAGATGGAGAGGCTAGAAAATGGTTCAGAGAACTTACCCCAAGGTCTATAGCAGATATTGAGGCTTTAGATGATACATTCCTAAAGCATTGGGGGGATAAGAAAGATCTACTCTACTACCACACCGAGTTTGGGAACTTAAAAAGGGAAAATGGTGAGTTGTTGTCTGATTTTAATAAGAGATTTAATTGCATCTACAACAAAATACCAACTAAAGTAAAACCCACCACTACCTCTGCTAAACTCACCTATGCCAATGCTTTTGATTCTGACTTCTGTCTAATGTTGAGGGAGAGGCGATGTGGTACTTTGTCTGATATGCAAGATGTAGCCTTGGAAGTAGAATCAAACATCATGGCTACAGAGAAGCTCAAGGGAAATGTTGATAGATGGAGACAGAGGGGCAAGTCTACGTCATCTTCAGATCCAAAGATAGATAAAATGACTAAGATGATAGAGTCATTAGCCTCTAAAATATCCAAATTAAAGGTTGAGAAACACTCTGGGAATGGAAGAGTTCCTAATACCTTTGCTCCTAGAAACCCAAATCCCTATAGAAGAGCTAATGAGTAGTTGCAGATTCTGCAAAGAAGCAAAGATGCTAATGAAGACCAAAGGGTAAAGACCCCTTTCGAGAATCTAGTCATGGAAGAAGAGCAATTTGAAGAAGATGATGAGATCCATTTTCTTGAAGACAAAGGTAGTGCCTCCTTTTTGACCTTAGTTGCTTATGAAAAGTCATTATTCAATGACTAGATCAACCAAGAGTGGGATGGTGAAGCTGTTCTGCAAACTGATGATCGACACATATATGATATGAGGTCGAAGATGAATAATGTCAAGGAAACTCCTATTCAAAGAGCTGATGTCCCTGCAATACAACAAGAAAATAAGCAGAAACAACCGACAGTTGATCCGTCATCCTCAAAGCTCCAACTCACGAGGTAAGAGGCCTTGACAAGTCTCCTTCTCCTTTCAGTTTTGAATTAGAAATTCAGAAGCTAAGAATACCTATACCTCTGATTGAACTAGTGAAGAACAAGTCCTTCAAAAGATCTATCCTCGAGGCCCTTGAGCCTAAAGACATCCAAGCCTCCAATGACTATGTAAATCTACAAGATGACAAACCAGTTGTTGTTCTCAGCCCAATGATTGAAAATTGTGATGAAAACTCTCCATCATTCTATGTCTCTTTGACTATTCATGAAAAAATCCTTCACAACTGCCTTCTGGACACAGGAGCCAACCATAATTTAATGCCCAAGGCTGTCATGGATGAGTTTGGTTTTGACATTACCAAGTCTTATCATGACCTGTTTTATTTTGACTCTAGAAAAGTGAAATGTTTGGGATTAATCAAAGACCTAGCCATCACTTTGTCTCATCTACCCATGAAGAGCATGACGATGGATATTGTGGTAGCAGATGTACCCCCCAAGTTTGGCATGTTTCTTTCCAAAGGTTAGATCAAGAGATTAGGTGGAACATTGCAAAATGATCTGTCCTATGCTACTGTCCTAGTTTTTTGAGGTGAGAGTAGGAGATTATACAAAGAAGCTCAGTCGGCTTATATAATCAATGATGAAAGGAATCCCACTAATCATCCCATCTATGCTGTCGACACTGATTTTGGGCCCTGTATTCTTCAGATTGAACAATCCCAGTTGGCCTCTATGCAACTTAGGGAACCGGTTTTCCAGATCACAGATGAAGAAGGCCCACATATTTGGGACATGTTCTTTGATGGATCTTGCTCTAAGGAAGTTGCAGGGGTAGGTGTAGTCCTTGTGTCCCACACAAAAGAATGCATTCATTTATCTTTCAAGTTAACTTTTCAGGTCACAAATAACATAGCAGAATATGAAGCCTTGATATTGGGATTAAACACTGCTAAATAAATGGGCATCAAAGGTCTAAAGGTGTTTGGAGATGCATACCTTATCATTCAGCAGGTGAACAAAGCCTTCCAAGAAAAACATCCAAGGCTGAAAGCATACAAAGATGAGGTATGGAAGCTCAAAGGTTCTTTTAATAATTTCAACATTTCTTACATCCCTAGAATGAAGAACCATCTCACTGGTTCCCTTGTTGTGTCTGCTAGCACGTTTATCCCTCATTTGCCTCCCAAATTGACTTATGAAGTTCAGGTGAAATATAGACCATCTCTGCCTGACAATGTCAAATACTGGAAAGTTTTTGAAGATGATGATGAAATTAATAGGCTTTTACAAGTCTTTGATGAATTTACTGAAATGCACATTGACCAAGAAAACGAAGCCATTGAAGAATACAACCAGTCCAAGCTAAAGGACGAGATTGGTCAGGATAGCAATGTTCAACTGCCTAGTAACCATATACCCAAAGGATTGGTGCCCCTAGAGAAGTTGTTTGATCATAATGATGTACCTTATAAGTCTGCAAAAAAAGGAAATGAGTCTGCAGTTCATAGACATAATGTAGGGAGTCCAGCCCATCCAAAGTACATAAATATGTCCACTCACTTGTCTTCTACCCAAAGTTCCGAGTATTGCACCCTGATGAAATAATTTACTGATATTTTTGCTTGGGAGTACAGTGATCTTAGGACCTATGACACAAACATCATTCAGCATAAGATTCCACTGGAGAAGAACACAATCCCTTTTAAGCAGAAATTAAGACCTATTAGCCCTCTCTTAGTGCCTTTGGCTGAAAAGGAAATAAAAAACTACTGGAGGACAACGAAAATAACTGGGATTCCAAGTTGAAATTTTCACTGTAGGCTGACAGAGTTACCAACAAGAAGTCCATAGGAAATTCTCTATTTAAGCTGGTTTATGAAGCTGATACTATTTTTCCTATCTAGCTAATTCTCCCTATGGCCAAATTCTTTCAAGAAGAATAGGATGAAAATAATGACATGGAAAGGAGAATGAGTAACTTGGTTGAATTACAACAAATCAGAGAACAAATGGCTGAGACGTCGAGAATTCATCATAAGAGGATCAAAGAAACCTTTGACAGTAAGGCAAAAGTGGACAATTTCCAAGTTAGTGACTGGGTTCTCAAATGAGATGTGTTGAAGGAAAAGAAAGGTAATCATGGTAAGTTTGACTCCTTATGGACAGGTCTAATTGTGCACAATTTGGAAGGAAAATATGTTTTTGGTGGCCCAATCAATGGGCGATTCTTGAAACTTTATTTCATTTAAGGCTTTAAAGCCTTGATATTGTAAATATGTTTTTCAGATTTTATTTTCTATGCAAAATAAACTCCATGTCCAATGGAACACTAGAAGATAGATTTGATTTTGGTTTTACAGGAAAGGAATTGGTCTGCAGTTCTTGAAACCTCACAGGGAGGCTTTCATCCCCAGAAGGAGCTAGTGTTAGCCCTATTTTCATGTGGCCCAATATGGACCCAAATATGCTCCCTATGTCTTCAAAGGCTAGTAAAAATCATGCCAAAGATAAAAATAATCGTAGGAGAAGAGCCCTTAGAATGGCGGAGAAACAGTATCAAGAGGCAAAAAACCAAGGAAATAGTGAAAAAAATGAGTATTGGCGGAGGCAATAGTGAAATGCATAGTAGCCATAAGATATGGCCGATCAACAGTCCAAATCTGATCAGCAGGCCGCAATTGGCAATGGCGATCGACGAAGATCGGCGTGGACCATATGAAACTTGCAATGGCGACTGACGGAGTCAACTAGTGTTAGGTAAACTTGACTCAGGATAGAGTCAAAGTTGACCAGGTTAAACAGTGATGGTTTTAGGGCACATGGTATTGTGCACCCATAGTATTCTGCCCGTGGTATTATATGTAATGGAGCTTATAAAAGGCTAGAACGACTTCATTGTAATGCAAGACTTGGAGGTGAGCTATGAAGGCTCACTTGGTCGGATTGGCCAGGGTTTTGGTCAATGCTAATAAGATCTTATTAGGTTGGGTTTTTCCCCAGATTTGGGGTTTTCCCAGATAAAAATTTGTGTTTATGGTTGTTGCTGGTTATTTTTATATTTATTCCTCTCAGTAATTAATTATGTTATGCAATAAATTTCTTAACAACTGGTATAAGAGCCAAAGGTCTATTTGGCTGATAAACTCACAGGAAAGAAGGGTTCCTCGTTCGAGTGGGAGCAATGGCGGAAGATGGTAAGTTGGGGGTCGAGAAATTTAATGGCCAAAACTTCTTGCTATGGAAGATGCATATGGAAGATTATCTGTATCAGAAAGATCTATACCTACCATTGGGCAGAAAATCCAAGATGCCGACAGGTATGACAGATGAAGAATGGAACCTTCTCGATAGAAAGGCACTCGAAACAATACGGTTGTGCCTCATAGCATCGGTCGCCTTCAACATTTTGAAGGAAACAATGACAGAGGGTTTGATTAAGGCGTTGGAGAAACTATATGAAAAACCCTTGGCCTCAAACAAGGTATT